>CAIGRO010145810.1:0-10389 GCA_903798355.1 Fraxinus baroniana | reverse complement strand
AAAAAAAAAAAAATCATTTACCACCATAACCACAACTCCATAGCATCCATTTTGGAGAAATCAAACTCATGAAGAAGAGATCTGGTGGTACCAAGGCAGCTGTGTACAGCGTCTGTACTACGCTTAGCAACGATGTGTGATGCTTAGCGCCGTCACCACTGTTGCTCGACGCAGCGCAGCGCTCTTGCACGTAATTTCCTACATCGAATTTTTATGACAGTATCTCCGATGCAGGCGACAACGAAGGGCGCATGACTGTAATGTTGTAGTCATAAGGCGCATGAGAGTGATGCGTTAGAGAGATGGTGTGTATAATTATTTTGATTGAATATTAATATCGTATTTTATTTAATAAATATTAAATAATTGATTATAACCTGAAATATGAAAGATAAAACTTAATATATTATTTATGAAATCAATCTTGACAAACATGCCCCCATAAATTTTTCACTTTAAAAAAGAAGAATTGCATAAAAACAGGCATTTAAGTTTTCAAATTCAAAAATCAAATCTTAAATTTATTTAATCAAAAATCAGGTATTAATTGAATTATTAATTATATTAACCCTAAATTATTATCTCTCTCATCTTTAACAGACGCGCCTTCCTCGCCCGTCTCCCTTACAGTGTCGCCTTTATTTCTTACCCTTCTCCCTCATAGACTGCATTGCTCCTCCATTCCCTTCGCTATACTGTATCCCTCACAGACCATGTCGTCGGAGACCTGCTATCTCCTCCGCCATTCCCCTCTCTTCTCCTTTCCATCGCGATCTGGCACGCAACGGCGACGACGATGCGCCCATCGTCGTTGCTCTTAATGTGACAGTGGTTGATCCACAACGACGCAAATCTGTTATTTCCTTTTTTTTAGTTTTTGAGTTTGATTTATCGGATGATTGTGGTGGTAGTATGACTGATGTTTGCTGATGGTTGCCATGGTGGTTTTTCAGTTAAATGAGGGTTTTATAGAGAGAGCACTGCAGTGTACAATAACATGGTAGAACACGGGTGTTGGAGGTGTTGTGGTGTTGTTGGGAGGTTTTAAGTGATTTTTGTTGGTAGCTATAGCGAATCTGGTGACGGTTTTAGTAAGGTTGTGGGGGTTATGTATTGTTAAGTGTGTTTGGTGGGGGTTTCTGGTTGTGATTGTGTTCTTGGTGGCTATGATGGTTTTTGGTAGTGGTCGTGTAGGCGGTAAAAACGTTGTTATGTTGGTAAGGTTGTGGATTGGGTATTATTAGTTGTGCATGTGGAGGTGTCGATGGTGCGGTCAACGATGGTGGTGGTGGCGCGATGGATCTAGGTAGGATATAGCGGTAGTGGTGAGTCTGGTGACGGACTAATATGATTTTTTTGTGGTGATATGAGCGGTGGTGTTGCTGGTGCGGTGTGATGACGGTGGTATTGCAAAGATGGTGGCAACGACGTCGTGCGGTGGTGACTAGTGATGGTGATGACATTGGTGATTTTGATGATTTTTGTTGGTGGTGTATTGGATCTAATGGTGGCGACTTTGTTGGTAGTGGTGGCGGTGGTGGAAGTGTTTGTGACCAAGTATTGGTGGTTGAACATGATCGGGGATGGGATGCTTGGTGTATGTGACTAACTATATGGTTTATTGTGACTAACTATTAAACTGCGACATTAAAATTCGATAATTTGTGATTAAAAAATAATTTGTCTTCAAGGAATTTGAAAATATGTGACTGATAAATAAACCGTGACCTATAAAAAATTTTATTTGTGACATTGAAATAATCTGTAATAAATTAATTTTATAATATGTGACAATAAATAAGTTGTGACTTATAATTATGTACATTTGACTATTAATTATATAATTGTAAATTTATTATATTTAAATAATAAATATTTTTCATTAATTAGCTAAATACCTGAGTTTTACATTTTTTAAACTTAAAACTTGAATTTTGCATTTGGGAAACTTAATATCTGATTTGTGAATTCTTCCTATTAAAAAATAGGCTTAAATCCAGCCTAAAAATCATTTTATATCATCAATTGGAAACTTAGCCCCTGTTTGGAATGCATTAAAATTTTAATTTTCATTCTTCTACTCATTTTCAATCACACATTATTCAATAAAATAATATTTTCCATCACATCAATAATTTTTCCATATTTTTCAACCACGAATTCTCTATCAATCTACTATTCCAGAATACATTATTCCAAAATAATGTGACTCAAACACACCCTTAAGATCTGATTTGTGAATTCTTCCCATTAAAAAACAAGCTTAAATCCAGTCCAAAAAATCATTTTATACCATCAATTTCAAATTATCCCAAGCCCAATGTTCAATTGCCCAATTTTTTGTTAAATACTCCATATTAATGTAACTCAAATAATTCGTTACCAAATCAGGAATTTTATTTCATCCATGTCCGACTGTTTAAATATTCATTTATATAAAATAAGTAAAATTTTTTATAAGTTACTTTTATTAATTAAAGTTAAATAAAAACGACTTAATTTAACAACAAGAGATGCTACATATTTGGTCAAGTTTAAAAGTAATTATTTTTTCTACTCGTTTTCATATATTACTTATTTACACTTAAAACAAAAATTTACTTATTTGACCATGATATATATGCGATTATCAAAATAAGTAACTTTCTCTATATATAATTTTGCCAATTGAAAAAATAGTTATTTAAAAATTTATTTTCAGCCTACCCAATGTCTTTTTCTATCTCCATGGAGCTGGCTCAAAGGTCAATTATGTAACGACATTTCAATTTATTTCAATCAGATACTACACTTTAATTTGATTTCATTTGAGTTAACTCCGTTCAATTCCATTGCTTAGACAGAAGGAAGTCATTGACATGACGTTCTATGTATCGCCAAGGCAATAAACATACTTACATTTATACAAACATCACCATCCATTAAAGGATCAACAACAGAACAGAAGATTCCAATACCTGAATGAACAAACTACCCAAGAAGATTGCTCAATCAACTTCACTCATAGTGTCAATACGGTACTGCACACCTTTCACACTTTCGTCTTATCCTCACCTCATTTCTGCCTGGATGGATCAATACAGAAACTAATCTCGGTGACTATAAACTCGCACTAGTCTTTCAAGTATTTATCGAACGCCCTTTCCAGACATTACTGCCACACTTCAAAAACACCACATATCACTACTACTATGAAATTTCCTGTCATAGCATCAGCAAACATTACTTCAACTGGAATTCAACGAATCAGTATCACACCCAACTTTCACGGTATTACCACTTTTCTCTTTATCCTTTGGTTTCGTCTTTCACAACGTGATAAACCAAAGATACCTGACATTTGGAAACTTGTTTTAGCCAAACCAAAGGTTGCTGCAGGATGCACCTAAAATGCATGACAGGTAAAGCAACTGCTGAATGAACCTATCTGACGAGTTCGTCGGAAAGATATGGATTTACTAGAGGTTCTTGAAACTGGAATGGCCTGGTTGGTTAATGCTGCGCTTCTCATTTCTTGGGCCTTCTTTTGTGCTGATCTCAATTTTTTCATAATTTTGTCCATGGATGATGACCTCTTCTTTTCCAATTTCATCTGAAATGGGTCAAATCATTACATTCTTTCCTTCTTTTTATAGTGCACTAAGCAGAAAGATCATCTATCTTAGAAACAGGACTGAATTAATAAAACATCTGCATGTATAATCCTTGTACTATTTACCAGAATAACTTGAAAAAGCATGTGGATAATCCTTGTACTTATAGGATAAGTCTAAAGTAACTTTTAAAATTTTAATTCTTGAAAATGGCTTGTCGATGTGGAGTTTTATTTTATTTGCATTTCATCTCCAGAGAAACAGAAATTCATATCTATATCTTATAGGGTATTTCATAGACTTCACCTGAGTTTGTATTAGAATGAGTAGATAGAACAGAAAATCCGCATATTTCTATTTCCTAATAGCCAAAAAGGGGCAGTCAGGGAGTACCTCTAGCTTCCTTATTGCAGCCTCAGCTTTTGCTTTCTGCATGTTCTCCCAGGCAGTAATTTTAGCTTCCTCCCGCTTAATACTGAAATGAACGGTGATCCGAATAAGTGATTAGAAATAAACACTGCATTTTATCTACTACCATAGAATGGATACGTTTATCAGAGGTTTGATTTTGTGCATATTTACAAATTACAATTTCTAAGAATACAATAAAATATGAAAGATGCAAACTTTACAGTCAGGGAAAAGAAGGAAAACATATTGCTGAAACCATTGAAGATGGAAAATTTTATGGCCAATTGAATGAAGGGTGACTTTTTGCGCAGGTAATTTATTAGGGAAGTAATCAGTCATTAATTAAGATTGCATGCTCTAGCATCTGAACATTGGTTATAATATGATCATTAATTTTTGTCTTTTTTAGTCATGAATTCCTTTGATTTTAAACGTTCAATGTCCTCTTCAATTTAAGAACTGCCAGCTCTACTTTGTGTAAATAATGAAGACAAGCTCAAGAGAATAAGATATTGGAAGAAAAAAGTTACTTGGAAATACTCTTAGACAATTCTGAAACTTCCCAACAAGCAGAACGAATCTCAGCAGCTTTTATTTTCCAGTCATCTGCATTTTCACAGCCCTTTCCCTGAATTCGACTCCTGTGCTTCTTAGACCATCTAGTCACAGTGACTCGTTCATCAACTGGCACGTNATCTCAGCAGCTTTTATTTTCCAGTCATCTGCATTTTCACAGCCCTTTCCCTGAATTCGACTCCTGTGCTTCTTAGACCATCTAGTCACAGTGACTCGTTCATCAACTGGCACGTCCCTGATTTCTGGTTTAGACGGTTGAACAGTCTGTAACTCTAAAATGGGTTGGATAGACGGGGTTGCTAAAGAGAATGATGACTTTCTCCCAGAAGAAGAGTTGGTATCACTCTCAGGACTCATCTGAGTCGCCATATCCCTCCTTGAAACAGCACAGGATATGCTGTCTGCAGTATTGCCAATACCATCATATTTCTCGCCTGTACATTAAACTCGAATAAGAACTCACCACAATCAAAAAACATTTATGTAATCAACTGACTGGGATATACTACCAATTATAATCAAAGTCCTTTGAAACAGCAATAAGGATGGAGAGGTGCATGACTGATTACAGACAATACGGAATTGTACACAAATTAAATTCTCGAGCAAGCCGGAATTTTCTTACTTGAGTAGTGGCATTGACCAAAAAAAAAAAAAAAAACACTAAACAACAATCATGCATTGTGATATATCATTGTCAATCTTATGGTAAATTAGAATTATAAACAGTATGATGTTAACTCATGCAATGTCAATAGTTATGTTCTTGAAAGATAGCATTGAACATGATGATACAAACAAGAGGTTAGGAAACATAAAAGACATGATTGGTATGAACATAAACTTTTGGAGAGCAACAACACATAATAAGTAAAATTGTACCTTGGTGGCTAGGGAACGGTGATTGCCTCAGCATTTCAGAGCATCCATGTATGCTAATTGATCTTTCCATGCAAGGGTCTGTACCTATGGGGACGTTTCCACTGCCTCCATATTGAATTGATAAACCATCTGCAGCCATTACGCCAGCCGAGAATGGAGAATTTGCAACTAATTTCCCAGCATTCCCTCCTCCAATCGTGGGTGCAGCAGAAGAAAATAATTGATAATATGCAACGCCAGGAGGCCCAAGTGGCCCGCTTTTTGATTTGGGACGCCTCTGTGGCTGCTGAACTGATGGTTTCACAGCAGCATCTCCAGTCATTGGACTAAAAATCCATCTCTCTGCATCTTCCCATTTTGAAGGTAATGTCCTTCCACTATTGTAAGGCAAGAACACAGTATTCACTTGTCTCCTATTTGCATTTGCACGCAACGGAACACGTTCAGAACTCCAACCCTTCTGCATCAAACTCACGTGTTGATAATTAGGCGTTCCAGGGCTTGGAAATGTACCAGTCTGGCAAGTCATAGCAGATGGTTTCTTCACAAATCCATATCGAGGCGAAGAGGAATTTGCAACATTGATCGCAGAATTGTTCAGATCAAAAGAAGCAGGCCTTCTTCTGTCTGCCTTCTTCAACAATGCTTCAGATCTAGACCTCCGGTCTTGACACTCTAAATCAAATAGCCCAAGAAAATCACAATATAATCAAATAAAACAGAGTTCTCTCTAAATGGGCAATGGCATTAAAAATGGTACCTTTAAGTGCTAGAGAGAATGAACTTCTTGCAGAATCTAGGACTAGATTTTCATCCTCAGTCATCTCAGCTTCACAGCTATCTAATTTGTGAACTGTGTATAAATCAAATTTGAGGGAAAACAGCAAGTCACGTGAATCAAAATTTGGAATAATGACATATCCAGCTGATCTAGAGCCCAAATCTTTAACATTGAGTGAACAGTACCTTTAGCCTTTTGCATTCTGCTGAGGTTATCATTATTTTTTAGGTCTAGTGTTAATTTGTTTGGATCTGGATCTGGACCACTAGATGACTCAGAAAATTGATGCCATGCCAAATGCTGTTTCAAATCAAAGATTTCAACTTTTCAATTCCAACGAACTAGACATTTTCCGAGTTTTAAACAATTTTCACTACATCATCAGAGTCCATTCAATGCTTAAGTCAAACCCATCAGAATATAGACAAAAACACACAAATGTATACCCAGAAAATGCATTTGCAGAAAAATTTAGGATAAAACAAGAAATAAGAGGAAGTGAATAGTATTACTTGAGAAACTTCGGAAGCAAGAGAATTTTGATCATGTACATCAGAGGCGAAAGAGCAGCATTCCACACTAACAGAAGCAGAGGAGAAGATGCTGAAGTTTGATTCTCCAGTGAAAATTACAGAGTCCGGGCTCATATCTCGGGTCCTCAAGCCCGATCTCAAATCTTGAAAGCCCAGCTCTGGCATTTTCAACAGAGGCGGAGGAAGCAGAAAGCTACGTTAATCTATGTGAAGACTGAGTACAAAAAAATGGTGTCTTTTTCATGTACTTTTAGTGTGGATTTACGTTAAAAAAAAAGGGTATTTGGAGTTTGAGAGTGTTAAGGAAGACCAGAAGGGGTCTTAATTATAATCATGATGTCAAGCCAAATTTAGTGGGATTCTCTGCTTTCTATGTTGTTAAAAATGGGGATCTGTCTTTCTTTGTCGCTCCTGCAAATTTGACTAGATTTGAAAAGTTAATATCATGTTTGGCTGAGCTTAAAAAATAAGAAGTACTTAAATTTTTAGTCATTTCTTTTAAAATGTCGAAATTTGCATTGCAAACACAGAACTAACGCCCTTGGGATGTATTCCGTCAAAAATGACCATTAAGCGCCAAAATTGAAAGGTTGGGACAATGTTCGCCACATTTTAAGATGTTGGATCAAAACATAATTTGGGCTATAATTTGGGACAATTCACTCCCATTTCCCGAGTAAAATGTTTGAATACACACCGAACTTTTTTGCATAATGTCACGATTTACTCATTAAACTTCAAATTGCATCCCATTACTCACTGAATTTTATACGTTTGTACTCCGTTACACATTGGCTAACTTCCGTTTATAACTTGTGTCTACGTGGCTGATGGAATGCATACGTGGCTGTTAACTCTCTCCAAAATTAAAAATAAAATGCCAGCTCATTTAAATTACAATATCCAAACGAGCCTTAGCCTCATTCAATTGAAATCGTGAGCCTCTTCCTCTCCAAACATTGTTCTTCCATTATTTCATCTTCCAAAGCCTCAGCCTCTCCTCTCCAAAATCTCATCTTCCAATTCGAAATCGTCAATATGGGGAACGCAAGCCTTCAAATTGAATCCCAAATTCCCTTCGAACCCTAACCCCCAAATCGGTTTTACCATACAATCGGACTGCGAATAGTAATGGCAACAGGGCGGGTTCGGGGCTAGGCACCCTCGCCCCGCCCCGCCCTAGACCCTTGCCCTGTTTCTTGCTCCGTTGGTATTATTTTTTTAAACCAAAACTTTTTCAATAAAATACAAATTCAAAATTTTATAATCCAAAGCAAACAACATTTAAAAGAGTGATGCTATGTGTACAAAATCTTTTACATAAAATTTTACCAAATCAACACGTGGTGGCCCCCCTATTGGGGGGCGTCTGTGGGCCCAGGCGCCCCCCAATAGAGGGCCGTCACGTGTTGATTTGGTAAAATTTTATGTAAAAAATTATGTACATAAAGATTTTTCCTACTTAAAATAACTACATCAATATCCAAACCAAGCAATGAAAACAAACAATGTCCAAAATTAAACAAACAATGTTCAATATATATTTTTTTTAATTTAACTTCATGGGGCGGGGCACCCTCGCCCTGCCCCGCCCTGCTACCAGTGGCGAGGGGGCAATCCCCCCCTCACCCCATCCCACCCCACCCCACCCTACCTCGCTAAGCCAAACCGTCGGGGCGGGGCCCCGTTGAGGCGGAGCGGGGTGGGTTTTTTGCCGTCTCTAACTGCGAAGCTTAATTCTTGCAGTCATTCAAATTGGAACATGCTAGGTTATTCTTGTTGGAAAGAAAGCATGGCAAAAGACAGATCTACTGCTGGTTTCATCTTTAAAAACGCACACAGCAGAAGTATAATCGTCCAAGTCACACGCATCTACCATCAACGCTCTCCCTCCCATGGATTTTTGTTTCATGTCTACTGGTTCATTCTCCCCTCTTAATATCTGAAAATCAAGAAGAACGGGTGGATGATGAAGATGTGGTTGGCTCTGAGCAATGGGAGAATGAAGAAAACCATTAGAACTTCTGTTAATGGCTGTCATTTGATAACCCTGTACGCTAATATTCCCAGCTTCAACACAAGGCCCATTCACATTTACTGAGATGCCAAGGATTAGAGAAGGGAGTGAGGAGTCACATAGAGAAAATCATCAGAACATAAACCTGAAATTCAAAAACCTGAAGAACAGGGGCATTTTCCCGATGTTTTAATGTTTCTTGGCTTCTTATCGATGGAAATGAATTATGAGACGGAGATAAAGAAGATTTACCTTGTTTGGATATTGTAATTTAAATGAGATGGCATTTTATTTTTAATTTTGGAGAGAGTTAACAACCACGTATGCATTCCATCATCAACGTAGGCACAAGTTATAAAAGGAAGTTAAAGCTTGTTTGAGAGGGATTTTAATCAAAATTCTAGCCGTTAACTATCAAATCAATCAACATTTTTGACTTTTCCTCTCACATGTGGGGTCCACAAGTTGACTATAACGGCTAAAATTTTGATTAAAATCCCTCCCAAACAAGCTCTTAGCTAGTGTGTTATGGAGTGCAAATGTATAAAGTTCAGTGAGTAATGAGGTGCAATTGAAGTTTAATGAGTAAATCCTGACATTATGCAAAGTTTGGTGTGTATTCAAACATTTAACTCCCCATTTCCCTTACTTAAATACTCCGTTTTCAAGTTTGAGGATCAATGTACTACAGATCTAATAGATTGAGGTCTACAAGTGAAGATTCTCTTTTCTAGGGCGTCGGTTCAATAAGATAGCCTCATCCGATAGGCCGACCGGAGCAAGAAACTAAAGAACCGGCAGCAGACTAGCAAAGTACATAGGATACGAAAAGAGGGAAAGAGCAACAACGCAACTCGCATTTGAAGTGGAAGTGACGATGGCAGAACCCGGCGAAATACTGCCGGAGCGCAAGATAGAGATGGCGGCACTTTACGACATGTTGCGAGAGAGTAAGTCTTCGGTTGAGGAAATCGTGGCCAAGATGCTCGCCATCAAGAAAGAAGCCCAGCCCAAAACCCAACTCCGGGAACTTGTCACTCAAATTCTCCTTAATTTCATCACCCTCCGGCAGGTGTTTCCCTATATATGTGCTTGCGTGGGTGTTAATCAACATATTGAGTTTCTTTAGCGTTGGTAGGGTTGTGTAATTTTTTCTTTTTTCTTTTTTGTGGCTTATTGAATATAAATGTATATGATTTTCGATTAAAAGTGGTGCCAACTTTGGGGTTTCTCTGAGAATTTTGAAGAAATAATTTTTAATTATGAGTAGAAACTGGTGGTTTTTATTTTTGTCTTACTCTTTCTCCAAATGCAATTATTTTTGGCATGCACACAATGGGGATTTAATAATGACGGGGAGATAGGAAATACAAGTGTAAGGGAATTTCTGTGATTCACTGTGTCAAAACAAATTGTACAATTAATTCATGATATTTTACTTGGTGAAATGATGAACTAGAGCATTAACACGGGTAATGTGATTTGAGTTCAATTTGTGTGAAGGTACTTTACATCCCTAATTCAAGCTCTGGATTTGTGCATATGCACAAGAGTGTGCTTTGTTGAGTTTTTTGATACCCAATAAATCAGGGCTAT
>CAIGRO010145806.1:0-10561 GCA_903798355.1 Fraxinus baroniana | reverse complement strand
AAAAAGAAAGAAAAATTATTGATATGAAGAAAAATATTATTTTATTGAAAAATGTGTGGTTGAAAATGAATAAAAGAATGAGAATAGAAATTTTAATGTGGCCAAAAAAGGGGCTAATTTGGAGGGAAGATAGTGAAAATAAAAGATTTGGAAAAATAATAAATATTTTTTTAGAATAATAAAATTAAGTTTTTATGGGAATAAATTAAGTGTTAAATATAAAGAGTAAGTACTTAAAAATTTTTATTATCTAATTTTATTGATGCACCCTAAATCATAGAATATACCATTTAAAAATGCTAACAATTTAATCGAGCATAGGGTTTCTTATATGTGGGGGATACGCACTGCGCACACGAGTACATTATAACCCCTTGGTCCGTTTTGGATCAGAAGACACGAGTTTCTCTTTCCCGCCTCATTTTTCATTTCTCTCTTCACAAATTCACCATCATCTCACCTCCAACCAGAGAAATTTTTACCAATTTCTTCTATCTAAATTTTACTCCCATATTTCAAACAGTATCGCATTCTGGAACGTTGTTTCAACATTTTGGTCAGAATCGCAGAATATGGAACGGGTCCAATCGGTGCTACTTGGCTCGTTTTTGTAAGGAATCCCTTCCGAAATCCTCATGGTTTCTCAAATCTCACAAAATTTTGAATATATAAGTATAATTCATCATCTCATTTCATACTTTTTGTTTAATTCATTTTTGACTACTTGTCCTGTTAGTTTTTTTTTTGACATCTCGAAGCTCCTTTTCACGAGCTTTGAAATTTTATTTCGGGAGAACTCCCAGATCTGCTCTGGATGAGAACTTGAGCCATAAAATTACTGATTCAAAACTTCGGAAGTTGATTTTGTGAATCTCCTCGGAAATATACTATTTGCAAGCATGTAATCGTGTAACTGCTTCGCTCCAGCGTCACCTATTATTTATTTGCAGTAATCTACTTGTTCATATACATAGAGGCATGAAGTATATCTCTGCTGGAATTACTGGTTCTAGGTGACTTCTATTTACTATCATCTCTGTTTCTCCAAATATTAACGAACTGTCGTTTGGATCATTTTTATATTCCAGTCATTCTTTAATTAGATCCTGCACATTACACTAAAGCCGTGACAATGGATATTGATAGACGGTCAACTTTTCGAGAGATTAGTATATCATTCTTACTTTTAAATCCTTATTTAAGATACTTTCATTTTCATTGCATGTCATTCATGCTTCTTTTGTTAGTTTAGTTGGCATTTGAATTTATTGATGGATCAACTTAGTTTTCTTTTAATAATTTCAATTCGAAAAATGCATTGTCTTTTTGATGGATGTGTTTTGAAAGCCCATGTTTGCTGTCACCAGTTCATGTGATAGTTTATGAAGCTCAATATTAAACTAAGTTTCAACTGTTTAAATGTCAGGATGGAATGATGGAGTGCCAGAGTTTTGGCAGCAATTACCATCCCTCCAGTCAATCCAGGAAGGTCTCTATAGGAGTTCTTGTTGATTCCATTGAAAACTCAAAAGCGAAAAATATCAAGGAGCAAGAGGTGGAAAAATTAACTTCTACCAAAGGGAATTGTATCGAAGATGGCATAAAGAGCAATGGATTTACTCCAATTGTGGAAAAACATGTGGTGGCTCCAGAGCAGGATATATCCTCTTGGGTTTCTATTAGATCCTTCAACCAAAAAATACCTACTTCAGTGACAGTTAAAGATGCAGAACATACTCCGAGTTTCCCATCCACTAGCAAAAGGTGCAATAGATCAAAGGTTCCAAAGACAGTATCAGCAGTACATTCTGTTCAGGTTTTTGGCAGCAAGACGACAGCAATAGAATCTGATGAAGTCAACAAGAAGAAATTTGGTAAAGCTACCTACACAAGGAAGTATGAGGAGATGGGTAATGCAGAGCATGTGAATAACCTTGCATTTGTGACTGAGCCAGAAGTTCTGCCAGATAAAGGGGATAAAACTAACAAATCAGAAATGGGGGGCACCGAAGCTTTGAGAATGAAACTTTGGGAGATCTTAGGAAATGTTTCTTCACCAAACAAGGAGTGTCCTAGCTCCCTGCCTGTCAATACAGGCACAAAAGACTCGCATCCAAATCACGAGAGCAATAGAAAGGGTAGTCCAGCTGGAAAGCTGAGACAAAATTCAGACACAATTGAAAGTGATTCTGAAAAGTCTGATCATGCTGCCAGGAGAACATTGACTCATTCTTCAACTTGGAAGAAAGCTCCCACTAAAATGCAATCATGTAAAACTGGAACTTCAATATTCACATCCTACGGAAAAGAATATGCAGAGAAGAGTGTATTCTCCTTCAGTGGAGAATGGTCTGGGAAACTATATGATACTGCCAATGGTCGTTCTTTGCCTTCAAAGAGGAAGAAGAGTGAGAGAGAGAGTTTTGGAGTTGGTACCAATCAGATGTGCTTTCATGAATGCGAAAATTCAGAGGAGAGACAACAATCAGAAAATAAGAGAAAATCAATACCAGTTGCCCAGAAATTGACATCAGCTGGAAATAATATCACAACCAATAACATTTCCCAGGATGAGAGAAACGGTGTATATGTTAAGCCAATAAGTGGTAATAAGAAAAAATTTACAGATGAGTCTTTGCTTAACATAACATCTGAGCAGTTTAGGGATGTTGTTGAAAGTCCAGAGATGAAGGAAAAAGACTTTGCTCATTCTATGCTGAAGAACAGAATGGATCCTATTCTTGATCCTCAGAGCCCCACTTTTGAGATCAAGTCACCAATTCTAAGTTCTTCTCTAGGCTCTCCATCAAAAAGCAATCAGGGGAAACATCATGATCAGACTCCCTCTGAGAGAATATATTGTACAAGGGACATCCAAAGCTTCAAGAGTTTGTTGCATTCAAAGTCAACTCAGTACCAATCAAATGCACAGCCAGAGTTATCTGTATCCTTATCATTTCAGTCACAACAATGATAAGTGCCTGTTTGACATTCATTATTTCATTTTATGATTTGTTACATGACCATTTTCAACCACACATTCACACAATAAAATATTTTACACGTATACCAAAAACTTTTCTCCACTTTTTAACCACACATTTTCCTAAAAATCACAATTCAAAACTCCTTTTTCTACACTAATGATTGTCAAACGGGCTCTAACTAAGCACAATCATATTTAAATATTTTATGTTACATGGTTCAATACCTTTTCTTTTCCTTAATTGGAAATAAAGGATGATTCTGGAGAAATAAAAGATTCTCCAATTATGAAATCAAGGTTGAGCCTGGAAGATGTAGAAAATAGGATGTCTAATTCATCTTCTGATGAGATGGATTCTGAGAGCTCTGAAGAAAATTTAAATATTAAAGGTTACAGCAATGCTTCAACTAGTATTAACATGTGCATATATATATTTATGCACTAATTCCCTAGCAAGTAGTATATAGTATGCTCATGCTTAATACATAGCATGTTCAAGGACCCTTTTGGGATAGGAAAACTGATACGGATTCAAATCCCTTGCAAATAATGTGCTTGTTTGAGTTTCGTCACAAAAAGAGGAGTAATAGGTTCCACGGAATGTGTGGATAATAAGTGTGTAGTAGTTGTGAATCTGTGGATGAAAGTAATATTGACGTTGTTTTCAAATTATAAGGAGATTATAATGAAACCCAAACAAGCATAATAGATAGTATGGTCGTGCTCAACACATACCATGTTTGAACATGACACTTGGATTATTCTCATCATTGAATGAAATTTTGTTCGTTTTGTTGTGATCATGTTTTAATCATTGAGTTCAAACTAAGACTTGTGGATAGATATACATCTATAAGGTATATCAGATGGAGTTTTTCTTATCGATAAGCATGTGTAATGCTTAGATTGATGTATTACTCTCCTTGCACATGCTTTAATGTGCATGCAATATATAGTACGACTACAACAATAAAATTCTGACATCACTAAATCCTGACGCCTCTTATGGCAAATTCTGTGAAAATATAAGCATGTGCTACAGATATCTCATTTGCATAATGAAGAGGATCCTAGATCTGTTGGATATGTTAAATTGTATCTTTTTGAAAAAAAATGTTTATGAGAAAAGGAGTTCTCAAAGCTCTGCTAACTGAATGATGGTGCACATAATTACCCAATGTAGGTAGTCCTGGAAGAAGCTTGTGAAGTTCCGTATGGATAGAGGTTCCAGTGACAATATATAGTGTTTCTTTACTTCTCTGATTTATAGTTAACACAGTAGTTTTATGAAATATCCTTGGTTCAAAAATACTGTGTTCATTTTTTAGGTAAAAGCTAACATTATCTTCAAGGTGGTCAGGTTTTACCATTTAATAAGGCTTATTTGCTCGATAAGGGCATACGATAACTGATGGTTTGTATGTGATGTGGTTGGGTGGTATAACCAAGATTGCTTAGCTGCAATGGCATAGAGATAGATGATCCTCTTCTGAGTAAATTCCACATTTTAATATTTTATGGTTATGCAGGTTGCAGGGAATCAGAGCTATTTTTCCCTGAAATTGGTAGTGCTAATAGGCAGGAGTTTGTAAGTCTTCAGAGTGAAAGGCTGGGCCACGAGGAAGGTGTTGAATTGACCGGATTTAGTCCTGCTTCCAAGTCATTTAAAGGTTTACCGATGCTAATATCAAATAACCTTCTTCTCCTTCCTGTAGTAGTCTTTCGACATGCTATCTAGAAATTGATCTTTGTCAAGTTTATATAGTTTTTATTTTTTCATCTGCACAAATGAATAGGAACTGAAAAAAGTAGCAAGCTTCAGGCATACTTATATCAAGAGGACAGGTTCGTTAGGTATTTTTTTTTTCTCCATTAAATTGTAATGTTAATAATTTAAGAGAATATGGGACATTGCTAACCAATTTTTTTTGAATTTGATTTCCTTTGTCAAAATTTCAGTGCTATAGCTCTAATTGCTATGGCTTTAGATCGTGTTAAAACCAAAATGAAGTCTGCAACTAGCAAAAAAGCTGCTAAAATTCTGAGGTCAGCAGCTGAGGGAATACACTTGCAATTGCAGAGTGCTGAATCTCAGATCAAAACAGATCTGTAAGTGCCATATATTTATAGGCTTACAAATTCAAAGGCTTTATTTCTTAAGCTGAGTCTTATATGTTTCAGGGGAAAGCTGACCAGTCTTAGTGAATCGAAAAGGACAAGTGTAGAAACTAGATTTGAAGGTATGTATTTCTAACAAGTTAAGAACTTGGTTGAGTCACTATTCTGTATATATCTTGTTACCTGGTTAATCAATTTTAATGCTGCTCATTGCCCATGAATAGAAATAGAGTGAAAGTCATCCCTGAAGCTCAACGGTCTTGGCCATGGCAAATTTATAAACTCACCATAACACGGTTATGATCAGGCTCAAAATTTGGTCTTTTGACCCAGTTTTATTTTTCCTAATTTTCTTTATCTTTTCTAACTCGAAATAAAATAGTAAGTTAGCAGTTTGATCACTCACAGCATTTGCATTAAGATCAGTTTTAAGTCATTGAATGAGACAATAACTTGTATTTTTTCCTTACAACTACTGTTCCATTAACATCTTAGAATTGTTTACTGTAGAAGATATACAGTCAGGGCTGCTTTGGCTTAATAAGCTTTACACAATTCGAACCAGGCTGGCATGGGCCATCTCTGAACATCTGTGTTGTCTGAGCCTGGTCCAGCCCATTGACAGCCATATTTGTCTGCTGGCTGTTTGCTTGCATAGTTATGTGTATATTGTGAAATACTGCTTTCTTCCTCCCCTATCCTGTCCCCCCTGAAAAAAGAAAAATGTTTATTGGTTGAGAAGAGTAACGTAAGAATTTAATAATGTCAAAATTGATTGATATGAAATTCTTTTGAGTCACAAGTGAAACGGTCAGGAAAAACAGTGACAGCACTCAGTTTTTCATGATATTTTAATACAAATACGTTTATTCGTAAGAATAAAATTATGAAGTGCTCTGGTATGGAAGTTTGTAATTCACCATCCTCTAGATCATATTCTAATGATGATAACAAATGATGGACCACCACATGAAGAAACGGGTGCTTCAGTCACTTGCTTGTCGCCTCTTCCCTTAAGTTCTGGCCAGTATAATTAACTACTTACATAAATTGGAACAATACCTGCAGTGTGCTATTCAAGAAGTGCAACAATTAATAAATGAATTTGCATGATATGCTCTCAATAGTCATCATGTGGATCGATGACTGTTTCACACTTAAATGGCCTGAGGTCTGCAGTGTGCTATTCAAGGTATAAATAATTTCTAAATGCATTAGGATGCCAAAGATGAGATATACTCTTAATATAATGTTCGTGCAGATCCATGACTGTTTGATACTTAGTGACCCTAGGATGCCTTTCTATTCTTGAATTATAATTGAGTGAATCGGGGATGCAGAACAACAGGAACAGCTACACGACATATATAAAAGATTCAAAGAAGAGATCGATCGGCACCTTGTGGATTACAAAAGCTTAATTGAAGATCTAGAAGAACACAAGATTGAGCTTAAAGGAACCATGAACAAACAAAGTATGACTTTCTATTTCTGTAACTTACTTTTTCAACTTTCCATCATGTTTGTTTTCAATAAAATTCCTCGTACATATGTGAGTTAAGAGGAAATGTGAAAATCTTTAATTATTATCACCTTTTTCCCTCTATCCTGTTGTTCTGTAACTGTTGATAATTTACTACTATATGTTTGCTTTTACTTTATTTTCACAGTAACATTATATTGAAACCTAGAGAAATCATTGAATTGCTTTGGTACATATCACTTAGTTTATATCGAAGTTCAAAACTTGTGGTACTTGCATCCACCTGAAAAGTGCATACTAGTTGATAAGTTGTGCTGCTGGTCATAATGGTTTTCTGCGGCTTTAAGCATATTAAATATTTCCTACCGCAAAATATGCAGCACAAAGCAGAATAAGAAGAATGGTCTATGTCATGTATCAGATAAAAATATTATGTTGTCTAGAATAGCAGACATTGCATTTGAAGCAAATCTCAAACATTACAGTTCTTCTCTTCAGCTTTCTGTTCTTTAAATTCATCCACTTTTTTTTTTGGATATATTACTCTTAATGGACAAACTTTGATCAAGATATTTTTGTTTGTTCATGCCTTAGTAAAATTGAATGAACACTTCAAGGAGGCTACTAATATACCTGGAAAGAATAAACTTTTACATGGTGCCTTTTATAGCATTAAGGCAAACTGGCAAATATCAGAAAAGATTAAGAGACAACCATTGCATTGGTTAGAGCACTTTCATCTCTGTAGTGATAGTTTGCGTCCATTTGTCATGGACTTGATGCCGTTCATCATAAGCAGGTTCATTGCTGACTGCTGACAAATTCTGACATACATATAATTTGTTTTTGAAATTCCCAGGAACAGTACATAATAGGATTCTCTTGCAAGGGCAACAAGCAATTGATATTCAATTCAAGGATGCTCAAAAAAGAATCACAGCTGTCCACGATGTTAGTTTCTTACATTTAAAATTTGGAATAGTTATCAGTGTCACATTCCATATGGATTGCACAATTTGCCTGTAATTAAGCTATGTTTCTCAGATGTTAATAATTACACTTACATACTTTGTCAAACACTTGTATTGTGTTTTTAGTTCTTTATTCATTTGCACTTTGTCAGGAGTCTGAACCTTGCTAAAATAAAAAACCGTCTCTTTTACCTCTAATTTCCATTGAAAGAAAGAGAACACGATACAATAGTTCGTAAGACTTTCTCTTATTTGAGATATCATTTCTTTATATTAATATTCAAGTACTATTGCCTTATCAGTACATCTGACTGTGATCATATTCTTCTTCAATTAGGAACGTGTAGGTCAATAGCTTCTGAACAATAGGTTTGAAATGTCAAGAAAGAAATCATAACAGTTTGAGTTTTAGTTGTCTGTCTACTGTCTTTCAAATAATTGATTTTTTTTTTTCGTTCGTTGTTTATGAGACTTGGATGTATAACAAGTGAGGTTGTTTTGTTATTATTGCAGCGGGCTAAAGAGAAGATGCTTCAGTTGAAACTTGTGATTGAAGAATGTATAGAAGAGGGGGCCTTCAGTTGATATTGTTTTTAATGTTGATGGCTAATATGGAGGTGTTGTCTAAAGTTGGATTAAAATTCCAGATTTTCTCGTGGATGCTAATAGCCAGGTTATTTTAGTGCAAGTCCTTATTTTATGCCTAAATTGCGATCATGCAATCATTTTCCAAGAGTGAATGATCGCACATTGTAAAGAATATTCACCTTTACCGGCTAAGATCTTGCAATAATTTTGGGACTTTTGTAGCTTAATTACGTTCTCTCTATATGTTCTTTGTGTTTAATTGACATGAAAATGGTTTCCTAAAAAAGAAAATATTTTTCTTGTTTTGAGGAAAATAAAAATCTACTTCCTTCCAAAGAAAATGTTTTCCTAAAACAGAAGAAAAATAAACATATTTTCAAAAGTTGGAAAATATTTTCTATGAAAAAAATATGGCAATCAAACACTCCTAAAGTTGAAATTTGGGTGGAAAAATGCCATTTTCCATTTGATTGCCTCACAGAAAATGTTTATGATATGAATCTCTGCATGCTTAGCAGCCTATAAAGAATTCTGAATGATACTGCTGTGCTGCATTTAAGCAACTCACCTAGGGGCTAGGGGTGAATAAAATGATCAAACTAACTAGAATCGAAATCGAGCAGCGGTTTGATTTGGTTCTACAAAAAAAAAAATATGGCCATTATTGGGAAAAAAAAAAATGATATTTGAAATAGTGATTTTTTTGGAGAATATATATAGTTAAAAAGTGAAAAAAAATAAATAAATAAATTGGGTTTATGCGTAAAATATTTTATTATGTGAATATGTGATTAAAAATGAGTATGAAAATTAAAGAATAATTTAAAGGGAGACAATTAGGGGGCTCGATGGTTTTGGTTCTTAATTTCTATTTTTCGTTTCAGTTACAAAATCAAGAATCAAACTTGGATTTTATTATGCCCTTGTTTGAAATCCATTTTTTCCATCAAAATATAATTTTAAATAGTGATTTTACCTCATTTCAACTGCACATTGTTCAATAATATAATATTACACGAAAATTCAATTTTTTTAAAAAAAGAATTTTAACCACACATTTTTCATCGCAACACTATTACTAAATACATTTTTTTTTAAAAAAATGGAGCTAATAAAAGCCAAATATATAGGAGTTCAATCTTAAAACTCTGGATGAAGTAGAATACAAAAACATGGTAAAAATCAAGTAGGAATAAAACTTTTTCCAACCAATGGCATCGTGGGGCCACCCATCTGTGCCATGCAGCCATCATTGGGGAGTCGGCTCCCTGCGGCCAAACTCCTTGCAGCCGCGGCACCTATGCCGCTATTAGGCTCTTTCGCTATTGGAGACTAGGCACCTTCGTATTCGACCCAATGCCTCAAAAACACTTTTTTATTAATTCCAAAATTATTTTCTCAATCAAACTACCAATCATTGATGAAATTTGATTTCTTATCAATCCAGACTTCCAAACGAATATTATCTAAACTTTCTCCATAAATCAAACTTTCAAATCACAAGAAATTTGAGGCACAAACACAAATATAGCAGGAACCATGTCCACTTCTAAAACTCACCTCTTACAACTAATGTCACCATAAACGAAATAATAGTAAAAAATTGAAAACAAGATAAAAGAAAATGGCATTAATCTTGTAGTTATAACCAAAAATGCAAAATTTTTAAAGTTTGATCTTTCAACCAAGAATTTAATTACGAGTATCAATTCATATAATTCGGAAGTAGACGTGCAATGCCATCTTATGCTCCTCATTTTAAAGTAGGAGTAAATGGGATTAAGATTTTAAAGCGCGAGAAGACGAACAAACTCCAAATACTGAAGTTTAAGATCTGAAGATTAGGGCTGAATATGGTCCGATTAGGTTCTCTTCAGAACTGAACCGATCCAAAATTTTCGAGTATTTAATAAATGGAACCGTCGGGTCTAAATATAATTATGGAACCGTTCGAGCTCGGTTCGGTACCATAATTAAATTTTTTAACATTTATAACAACACTACATAAATATAACCAATAACATGTTCATTCGTAACTATTACAAATTAACGTAGTCTAATTTAAAAACATATAAATAACAAGTTGTCCAATAAGATTAATTCAAGGGAACAATACATAAATAAGGTTTTTAAGTATCACCATTTCAAAATTAAGATTTGTGGTTTTAAATTTCAAAAATCGGATTTTCATTAAAATTTATTTATGAATTAATTAATTAATTTAGTCACAATTCAAAAATTTTAAGGTCACAATTTGTTCATCGAACACAAATCATAAAATTATAAGTCACAAAATTTATTTTATGGCCACAGAGTACTTTTATTGGTCACAACTTAATAAATTTGTCGATCATAGTATTTATTAGTCACAATTTATTTTTTATAGGTCACATACTAACCAATTTATTGGTCACA
>CAIGRO010145760.1:0-21148 GCA_903798355.1 Fraxinus baroniana | reverse complement strand
ATTTTTGTGACAACATTTGTTTGTCTCGAAATCGGTTTTTTTTTTGTAGTGTGACAATGCATCCGGTACCACATTTTCTTTAGCCTGTTTGTATTGAATAACATACAAAAATGTCTCGATGAACTCCATCCACCTTGCATGCCTCTTGTTTAGTTTACTTCGATATTTTAAATGCTTTAAAAACTCATGATCAGTGTGGATCACGAACTCCTTTGGCCATAGGTAGTGCTGCCAAGTCTCCAAATCTCGAACAAGTACATATAACTCATTATCATATGTAGGATAGTTGAGAACTGCTCCATTAGCTTTTCACTAAAGTAGGCTTTTGATCTTCGTTCCTACATCAAAGAAACTACAATACCTTTCATGAGACATCACTTTCAATCTCTAAAGTATTGTTAAAGTTTGGTAGGAATATAATAGGTGTAGTGCACAACCTATCCTTAATAGTGTTAAAAACATGTTCTTGGTCTATACCCCATTATAATCATATACTTTTCTTTACAATCTCAGTGAATGGTGTGACAAGTGTGCTGAAATCTTTAACAAAACTTTGATAAAAACTAGCTAATCCATGAAAGTTTGTTACCTTATGCTTTTAGGTGTTGACCACTCCTTGATGACTTTAATGTTCTCCTCATATACTTCAATACCCTTTGTACTAACAACATAACCAATGAAAACAACTTTTTCCATGCAAAATGTACACTTTTTAAAGTTAATATAAAGTTATTCTTATCTTAAGACTACAAGCACACATTTTAAATGTTTATGCTAACTCAAATCCTTAATATATACCAAGATATTATCGAAGTAAACTACTGTGAATTTACCTATAAATGCAACAAGACATGATTCATTAATCTCATAAACGTACTAGGTATATTAGTAAGTCCAAATGTCATGACTAACCACTCATACAAACCATACTTAGTCTTAAAAGCAGTTTTACACTCATCTCCCTCTCTCATCCTAATTTGATGATATCCCATTTTTAGATCTATTTTAATAAACATACATGATCCATGTAATTCATCTAGAATATCATCTAACCTAGGTATAGGGTGACAATATTTTGCCATTATGTTGTTGATGATTACCTGACAGTCTACGTACATCCGCCAAGTTCCATCTTTCTTTAGTACAATAGCATTGGCACGAATTATGGACTCATACTTTTCCTCACATACCCATTGCTCATCAATTATTCCACTTGCCTTTGAAGTTTCTTGGTCTCCTTGGAATTAGTCTAATAAATCTGCCTGTTTGGAATGATAGATCTAGGTAAAAGTCAATTTGATGCTTAATATCTCTAATGGATGGTAACCCACTAGGCATATCCTCTAGAAACAAGTCTTCGAATTCCTGCAACAAAGAAGTAGCCAAACGAGAGAAGAGTGTTTTCAATTCCATAAAGTTGAGGAATACTTCCTTAAAAATCAACAAGATCATATGTCATTTCTCAACTACTGGCCTCTTCAACTCACTCCCTTTTGCAAAAAAAAATCACTTTCGACTTTTCTCTCATATGAGAAGACTTTTTTTTTTATTCTTTTGTGGCTCTACTCTTTTTCTCACAATTATCCACCTTACTTTTCTCTCTCTTACTTTCTTGTCGTGAAAGATCAATCTCACTTTCATTTTCTCTCATTCTTTTATCTTCTTCACTTTTCAATTTGATTCGATCTTCATAAATTTGTGTTGGTGTTGGTACAAGAATTATATATTTCCCATCTTTAGTAAAGTTGTACCTACTTTTTTTACCCATCATGCATTACCCTCCTATCACATTGTCATGGCATTCCCAACAAAATATGCCCAACATGCATATGAACTATATTCCACATCACTTCATGATACTTCCTAATTAAGAAACTCACCAACACTCACCTATTCACCTTAAATTCTCCCCATTCATTCAACCACTACAATTTGGAGGTCTAGGATGTTTGAGAATAGTTAAACCCAATTTCTCAATAAGCCTAATACTAGCCACATTGGTGCAACTACCCCTATCAATAATCATACTACATACCTTGTTGTTGATAGGCATTTCATATGAAATATGTCATCCACTTTGATTTGAGCACTAGGAGCTCGTCTTGTATCCAATAACTCTCCCACCGAACACTCCATTTTCTCACTAACACTGGCATCGTCCAATTCTGGCACGTCATCACTCACCACTTCTCCATTATCTCACAAGCTGTCGCCTTTTTGTTTGGACATTGAGAGGTAATGTATCCTGATCTCAAGCACCTAAAGCATTTGATATCCCGATTCCTAAGAGGTTGGGGATCCACTTTGGATGTAGCTTTGCTAGAAACTTCCTCTCTTTCCTTACATAGCTCAATTCTACTATTTGAAATAGCCCAATCACCTCTATTGTTATCCCACGTCAATTTCTAAGAAAGGTTAAAACCCGATGGATATCTAGCACAGCCCCCTTCATCTTCAACTACCTTTCTACCTTCATAGCTACATGTAGCATGTCCTCCAACTCTATATAATGTTGAACTTTTACCACATTAGCTATTTCTCTATTCAAACCATTCAAAAATCGAGCCATGTTGGCCTCCCGATCCTTCCTAACATTCACTCTAATCATGGCAATCTCCATCTCCTTGTGATAATCATCCACACTCCTAAATCCTTGATAAAGGCTTTGTAATTTTTGAAAGATCCCTATTGTAATGATTAGGAACGAACCTCCTCCTCATGATAACCTTCATTTCTCCCCATGTTTCAATAGACCTCTCATGATCGCTCATCCTAGGTATTGCTATTTGATCCAACTAAATGATAGAATAATTAGTAAACTTAACGACAGCAAGTTTTACCTTTTTCTCCTCCAAGTAGTTATGGTAATCAAATATAAGCTCTATTTTCTTATCCCACTCCAAATACGCATCCGAATCACTCTTTTCTTTGAATGAATGAATTGTCATTTTAATATTGCCTATAGTTCTATCAACTCTATCTCAATCATACTCTTTAGCTCTCTTATCAAGTCTATCTCCTTTATTCCTCATCCTTCCTATTTCAACATCCACTAATGCATCATTATCAATTCATCTACCTGCTTCATGTTCACCACCAATATCCGCTCTAGGCTCATGTCTCCAATACCTCCTTGTGTTAGAAACTTCCCTAGGTTGTTCCCTATATAAATTAGTAAGCAATGCCTCTTGCCTATCCATCCATGCCTCTTGCCTGATACTATCTCCCATATCCCCCAAATAACCTTTCAAATCATCATATCATCTCATCCGTCATGATGACTTGACCATTCTTCCCGCTTGAAGTAGAATCGTCTCAATCAGACATCCTAAATCTATAATGATATTTACCTCACGTATGTACACTCGTGTATCACTCAACTTGTCTTTTTTTCCTTTATTAGTCTCACAACTTTGTCTTTTTCCACTCAATTCCTCATTGCAAGCGCTTTAAAAACCTAATTCGATCTCAATTAAAAAATAAAAGAAATCAGCCCTTTTGGAGTTCAAATAAGGAACTAAGTAAGGAAAGCAATTCCAGAATAATTCATAAAAGTAGGAATTTGAATTTGGAATGGAAACACCAAGGATAAATTCAAGAAAGTGTTTCTTAAATTCGAACTAAATACTTTTGGCTTTGGATTTGATATATATGAACAACTTGGGATTGAATGACTAAATATATAAAGAACACGAAGAATGAAGATGAAGACTCAAACAAAACAAACAAAAGAAGTAAATGATATAACATTGATTTTTGGAGCCCAAGCTCTGATACCAACTGATGTGAACCCACATAACAATTGACACTATGAAACCCATGACACATTAGATCAAACACAAAAAAGTCAAGAATCAATGTTTGAAAGCTCGACCCGATAAATTGCTGAACCAAATAACCAAGACAATCGTAAACAATATATTGACCCGTGATCACAAAACTCATGAACCTTAGTTGAATTGTTGCACACCACAAGAATATAATTCTTGAAATGTTCGGAATTAATCTGATGAAGAACGAGTTGAAAGCAATATGTCTCACAATAATATTTCTCAAATTGTATGTTTTACAATGAATAAAATGATTCATATTTATAAGGACCCATAAATCCCCAATTAAAAATAGAATTAAGTCTTAAAGGATATCAAAAAGATATCATAAAAGCGTCTTAACTAAATTAGAAGTCTAGACGAAATTTGGAAAATTGTGCCCCAATTTTCCACTATGCGGTCTCATAGGTGTATAGCTTGTGGTCGCATAGCTATCCCTTTCAGCTCCATCGCCTATTAGTTGTAAAAAGTTGATCCATCTCGTTCCCTCTTCCATGCCCAATATGAAACTTGTTCTTTTGCTTATTATGGTTGATGTTTCACCCACCATAGTTTGAACAAATAATCCCATGACTTCCTTGATCTTCTTTACTCGTGACCTAGTTATCGGTCCTTACTCCACAATCAACGAATCCTTCCTTGCTAACTTTCGTATCATGATCCTCATCGATACTTATGTAAACCATCAAAAGTGGCTTTTGTTAGTATTATTATGAAATTGATATTTATATATTTTTGTTTTTTATTATGTTAGGAGAGAACTGGATTTGGAGTGAATATTGATAAAGAAGAATGAAATTGAATAAAATTTGTAGCTTCATGATCAAATTCCACATGCTATAAATTGAAGGACTTGAAATGCAATATTGATACTACACTAGGAAATGGATTTGAGGAGTAAAACACGCATGCTGAAATATTGGTGGTCGCAAAGTGCAAAGTAAAATGGCATTGAAGTCAAGCCTTTGAAGGAGAATGTGTTACTTGCTGGAGGAATTTAAAGGAAAGTGGGCTTCTTGGAATTGGAGGAGAGTTGGTGGAATAAAAATTACAAGAGAAAAACAATTAAACTCCTAATCGGAGAAGAGAAGTAACTGCGGCAGATTTTGGAATAAAAGGAAAAAGGCAGAATTGGAAAAAGGAGAAGAAGGGATAGCTGACTAGAGAAGCAAAAATAATTCCAGGATGTTATGCAATACTTCATCAAGAATTGTTCAAGAATTTTTGGAATTAACACATCCTCGTCAATTTATCGGGAGATTTACATTTATCGGGAGATTTACACTATGCAAGAAAGGAAATGAAGAATAATTGTTGGGATTCATGTGGCGAAGATCATTAGGAGCTCAGATGATTTTTATCTTGTTTATTAAAATTAAACCCATATACGTTGTTTAACTTTTATTTGTTCAATTCCAACGTTAAGAGTGGCTAAATATTTCTATTTTAGGGTGACGGTGTAGCTTATGTTTTTAATATTTGTTTAACTTCAAGACTTCATGCCACTTTAATACATGTTAATTATTTATTGTGTGTCTAATGTATCATTTGCTTGCGCAACAATTGATTTTTAGTGATAGTACAAAAACTAAGAACTAATATAGGATTCTAGCTCGTGCAATAAATAACATAAATTTTAGAAGAAAATGAGAGATAATTATAGGCTATACAATATAGAATTCATGTAAGTTAAAGCATTCACATTTGTGTGAATTTACATAGAGATATACAAAGTTCAGACATATAAGTTGGATTTGTGTTACTCAAGAGAGATCATTAGCTATATTAGGTTTGTTGGCATGAGAGTAGTAATAGAGGATCAATCGCTAAGTAACACACCTAAAATGAATTATGTTCACCTCGTCCTGATAAACAGATCGAAAACTTCCATCTAACAGCTTGGCAAAAACTCGTCGTGATTATGAGACACCATAATTAACAATTTAACTAGGATGACATCATCATTTTACCTCGTCCAACCTCCTTACGACACTTGGCATGGCTAACCTAAGCACCTCAAAGCCAACCCATCACAATGTTGAAATGATGAAAAATAATGAGACCCATCCCAAATATCATGATAAACTGCCAGGCTTGACCTCGTCCTCCAATAGAAGGCCCTTCTTAGCCCAATGATTTTGGCACACCAAATAAGGAAGGCATTGTAGCTGACGTCGAAGGCCCATCTAAACACTGTAGGTGACATCACAAAGTCAGATAATTCTCCTATTTTTGGCTATAAAAGACAAAAAAAATACACATTCTTTCCACTTCTTGTACCTTAGTTAATTCAAAGCAAAATTTAATACAATCATTTCACTATGTTGTTCAAATAAAATTACTTATCCTTAGTAAAAATTAAGTTGGCTGAACTTATCTAAACCAAATTCAAACGTCAACAGTGTGGAACTAGAATGATGATCTTGTCAAAAAACAGCTTACATCTTTCCCACAAAAACTTTCCCTTGAATTATAACTTCTTGCCATAAAAAATTATCATTAGTGATAGCTCAGAGTCCTGAAATCAGTCACATACTAGCCCTTATAAAACCAATGTCCCAAAGAATCTCCAAAGAGGAACGAATCAATCAATGAGGAAACCCTCAACACATTGCTATGAAAGAAGCGATAGAACATTTAACTAACGTCGTTCATCAAATGGAAAAGAAGCAAGTCACAACTTCTCTCCTAGCTGAAATTGAGGTACAATCTCGAGCAAGAGGAAAGGTTGGACAATCCTCCACTAGAAGAATCTCATAAAGAGAATCCTCTAAAAGCAAAACTAACTATGTAAAAAGTCTTTCGTCCCCTGAACGATCTATCAAGAGGACAGGAAATGTGTTGGATAGACTGGAGATGCAATGATTGCTATCCTAGTAGAACAATTGAACTAACCTTGATCTAGGGGACCTCATAGAGGGTGAAATACCTTAAATAAGTTCATCAAAAAATCAAAAAGCCGACCTAGAAGCAAGACACAATGGTACTTTGGAAGAATATTTCAAAAGCTGCCATTCTTCTTTTGCAAAAGATGTAGTAGTAAAACCACTACCTAAAAATTGAAGATGTCACAACTCACTGGCTATGATGGAGAAAGAGATACTCTTAGTCATCTAGAGAATATACTTCTTGGATGGAGTCGCAAGGAGCTAGTGATACCATTATATGCAGAGCTTTCCCTCTAACATTAGGAGATATGGCACAAAGGTGGTTCAGAATATTGCACCAAAAGTCCATTAAAATTTGGATAGACCGGCAACTACTTTTCTAAACCAATTCCTAGGTTCTAAGGTTAAAACCACCCCAAAGAATGAATGGCTAAAAAGTTACCTTGGTAGATTCAATAAACAGTCAATGGCGGTAGACAAAATATTTGATGATGCAGTCTTCATGACTGTCCTCTCTAGCTTAAGGTTAAAAATAAAGTTCTGGTGGTCTGTTCACGAAGATGGACCTAAAGCATATCACGAGTTCCTCAACCAAGTTAAAAAAACACATTGGTATAGAAGAGGCCACGTCAAAACAGGAGGAGGGTAAAGTCAACCTCAACCAATCACCTAAGTCTAAGAAAAAGAGAACAAAGAAAAGATCTACCCCTGAAATAAGGAAAGACAAAAGGGATTTTGAACGACCTTGTCCTTATCTAGAGAGGTTCAACCATTTGATTTCCTCGTTGGAGGAGGTCTTCATGCAAGTTGGAGATAAGGAAGTCTTCTGTAAACCTCTTCCGCTGACAAAAAAAAATAAATAAATAAATAAATAAAAACCCACTTGGACCTCACCATAATAGGTACTATCGTTACCATAGGTAGCTAGACATAACACTGATAATTGCAGAGACATCAAAGAGTAAGTGGAAGCGCTCGTCAGGAGAGGGCGTAGAAAACATACCAGAGAAGTACAGATATAGCAAAGTTATAATGAATGGTTTGGATTTTTAAACAAGATTCCTAAAGAGTCATGTAAAACCAAGTGACTCTTTGATTATAACGATGCCCATAGCTAGAATCAATATTCAACGATCTTTTGTCGATAACGAAAGCTTTGTCAACATTCTTTATGCCAAGACTCTGAAATCAATGAGAATCCAAGAGAAGTACGTAAGACCCTACACTAGGAGACTCCAAGTTTCATTGGAGAAACTATTGAGGCATGGGGACAAATCACCCTAATCGTATAACTAGGAGACATTCCCTATAAAAGAAGAACTATCGCTAATTTGGTAGACATACCATCCAGTTACAACATAATCCTTGGGAGACCTATATTGCATAAGCTATACGCCGCCACCTCCATTTACCATTACTGCATGAAGTTTCCAACCCTGGGTAATCAAGTTGAGGTAAAATCTTGCAATGTTGACATACCTAAAACATGAGTGAACATGCAAGGGAGACATATGATCGATCTAGGAAATCCCAGCTAAAAGACTTATTTATGATAACCTAACCCAAATAGGCGTCACCGATAAATATCATAGAAGAGTTGAAGATAACCATTTCCACAATAATGATAGGAGAATAAATCCACAACTTTCTCTAGAGGTTTTGATAATAGCATTATCCATAGTTGGTGTCAGCATCTCCCAAGTCTTAGTTGATAGGAGAAGTACTCTTAAATTTTTGTATGTCAGCACGCTTAGGTAGATGGGGGACACCATTACATTTTTTGCAGCTATATTCTAGCATTGCTCTCGGTTTGAACGTGGGCTTACTACAGTGAAAGGAAAGATCAAGTTCGCTGTTCAGGTTGGAGAAGCTCCATGTTAAGTCAATGTTAAAGCTAAATTCATTATGTTTGACTCCACCTCGCCCTACAACACAATCATGGGACTACCACCCATCTTTTACCTAAAGGTCAGTATCTCAGTCTACTAATATTCTATTATGTTCCCTGCTCATAGCTAGATAGGAAAAGTCAAATGTAACAAGGAGGCTACTGAAAAGTGTCGGTTCTTATATTATCTCGCAAGTACCGAGGCTCCAAATGTCCCTTTTCCACATGGTGTAAACATGGCATATCTTGTTGAACCTAGCTTTAGCTCATTGGACTCCATAAACAAACTAAAAGATAAAGGTACATAACCTATCAAAGAACTGGATAAAGTTCCTATTAGTTTAGAATAGCCCTCAAAGAAGATTAAGATTGGACGTGGGACTCATAAACTTCATCAGCCAAAACTTGGACGTATTAGCATAGAGCCATAAAAATATAGAGGGGATTGACCCAAAGATTGCTTGCCATCGACTCAATGTCGGTCCTTTAGTTCGTCACAAGCATCAACGACGAAGGTCACTTAGTGCGAAAAGACATGCGGCACTTTAGAAAGAAGTAAACAAGCTTCTGAGCAACGAGTTCATCAAGGAAACTCTGTATCCCACCTAGGTTTCCAAACCAATACTTGTCAAGAAAACCAACGGGGATTGATGAATATGTATAGATTTCGCCAGCCTCAACAAAGCTTTTCATAAGGATAACTTTCTTCTCCCTAGGATTGATCAAATGGTTGATGCCCCTGCAAGTCATGAACTGCTCAGTTTTATAGATGCATACTCTAGGTATAATCAAATTTCAATGTATGAACCAGATCAAAAGCACACTTCGTTAATAATTGATAAGGACTATACTGCTACAAAATTATGCCCTTTGGTTTGGAAAATGCTGGAGCTACTTACCAGTGCCTAGTCAACTCTATGTTTGCCAAACAAATCGAAAAACCATGGAAATCTACGTTGATGACATGTTAGTAAACATCGTATCTGCTAAAGACCACGTCCAACACCTCTCCGAAATGTTTAGGAAACTTCGAAATTATAAAATGAAGCCTAACCCCATCAAGTGCATTTTTAGTGTAAGTTCTGAAAAGTTTCTAGGCTACATGGTGAATGACCACCTCTTGATGTGATCCAAGGTGCCGTTGCAACAAGGACAAGCCCAAGGAAAGATACGTTGATAGTTGAGGAAGGACCGATGGCTCAATCGAGAGCGAAGTGAGTGAAAGAGGTGATGACATTTCTTGTTCAAGCCACGGTTGATGATATGACATTCATCACAAAGAAAGGAGCAAGTTCCATGTTTAAGTCGAGGTCGGAAGTCCAATGGATTATGCAGGTAGAGGCAGAAGAAAGCGAGGCTGAAATTTATGCATATGCGGCCGCATAGACATAATAGCCTTGCGGTCGCAAAGGTATATACCGAAACTTAGGCGAGTTTTTTGGTTGTTCCATGCGGCCATAAGGAACAAAAACTGGGCGAAAATTTCCTTTTTTTCGTTAATTTCCTTATTTTGTTAGAATTCTATTAGATTACGAACTTTTGCTATTTTGGCAAGTTAATTCCATTTTTTTCTAGTTTCTAGGGTTAGTATAAATACTTATTTCTATTCATTGTAAATATTAGACTTCATTATTAATTGAGATTAAATCTTGTGAGGCTTTAACCTTTCAACCTTGTTCTTCATTGAGCAAACTTCAAACTTATCAAGAATCGAATTCTTGTGGCTTGAAACTACTGGGCTAGAATCGAATTCAAGAGGTCAACATATTGTCGACGATTGCGTTGGTTGCTTAGTTCATAAATTCTGGGTCGAATCCAAAACTTAGATTAGTTGTCTTTCTTAGGTTGGTTCTATTCTCGTTGTGGGTTGTGTAGCTACTATTGCTACTGGTTCTCATCACCTCTTCTCCTTAAGTCCAAACCAGTGAAACTTTATCACTCTATTTGGTAGTCTCAGAACATTTTTTAAGTGATTTCTCATCAAAAAGGAAAATGAGGTGCAACAACCTGTGTACTATGTTAGCAAAGCCTTGCATGATACCGAGTCTTGCTATTCCCTTAAGGAAAAACATGATTACACCTTCTTCATGTCAGCTAGGAAATTATGTCCTTATTTCTTGGAACACCCATTGAGGTCCTGAACAATAAACCCCCCAAGGCAAGTCCTACAAAACCATGTACTTCAGGGCGTCTCGTAAAATGGGTTGTGAAGCTTGGACAGCTTGATATCTCGTACAAATTGCACACAGCCATTAAAGGGCAAGCATTCACTAATTTTGTAGCTGAATTCAGTTCAGATCTATGAGCATAAATGCATAAAGATAGTCCATGGGAATTATTTGTCGATGGACCATCTACGGATTATCAATTAGTAGTTGGGATTGTCCTACTCAATCTGGATCATCATTGCTTTTGTCAGGCTCTCACATTTCAATTCAAAGCCTCCAATAATGAAGCTTAATATGAAGCATTGATTACTGGACTAAGAATGGCCAAAGAACTGAGCATATCCCACGTAATAATCTATAGCAATTCCCAACTTGTTGTAAATTAGGTCAACGAGGTGTTCCAAACCTCATAAAGATAGATTGAGCAACTACCTTCGAGTTGTGTGCAATAAAATACTGAATTTTGACATTGCTAAAGTGATACAAATACTTCGGTCCCAGAACAATCATGCTCATGCACTAGCTAGGTAGGCAACAAGCAATGAAATAAATAAGTGGATACCATTCCTTTAGGAAAGGTAAATATTCTACTATACAAAACAATGTAATAACATCAACGGTCATAGATCCCAAGACTTCTTGGATAGACGAAATCATTCAGCTCCTCAAATATGAAATAATCCATGCAGATCCTACAGAAGCTTGCATCCTCCTAATCAGGTCTGCTAGATATACTCTTATTGATGATGTCTTTTATAAAAAGGGTTATGTTACCATGTTGAAGTGTTTGAATGAAGAATATTTGTATGTCTTGCAAGAGATACACAAATAAATATGTGAAAACCAAGCTGGGTGATAATCCATAGCCTACAAAGTCATCAGGCAGGGAAACCCCGTTGCCCAATTAAGACAAGATGCTTTATTTAAATTTTGACAAAAATATATGACAAAGATATTACCTAGCCCAATGATTCAAGCTCCCCCTAAGGAACTCACTTGCATTATCAGTTTGTAGCCATTTTCCAAATGGGGGATAGAGTTAATTGGTCATATACCTACGAGCAATGGATCAACTAAATCTGCAATAGTGACCATTGACTATTTTACTAAATGGGCAGAGGTTAAACCGTTGGCTAAAATAGGAGAACAAAAGTCTACTAACTTCATTCGGAAATCTGTCATCTATAGGTTTGGCATATCTCATTCCATTGTCACTGACAATGGAAAACAATTCAACAACACGTGGCTAATAGCCTTTTGTGAAGAATTCAATTTCAAGAAACAATTCTCCATCCCAAATCATCTGTAAGCAAATAAGCAAGTAGAAGCCATTAACAAAATAATCAAGCATACCTTGAAGGCTGGACTTGATAACCTCAAGGGGACATAGGTAGAAGAACTCCCAAGTGTGTTATGGTCCTATTGAATAACTTTGAGAACTATCACTAGAGAGACATAATTCTCCTTAGCGTTTGGAGTAGAAGCTATCATTCCATATGAGATGAGAGTTCTTTTGTTCCGAACCATGTACTTTCAAGTAAATAAGAACAATAAGGTCATAAGCACCGAACTTGATTTGCTAAAAGAAAAAAGGAAAGATGCCATACAAAGGATGACTATTTACAAAACATCATAGCGCAAGGTATTATAACTAGAAAGTATGAATCAGAAGATTTGAAGTTGGCAACCTTGTATTGAGAAAAAAAATTCTAGCCGCCAAGGATCTCAGTGCAGGATCCTTAGGACCAAATTGGGAAGAACCTTATCGAGTCATCAAAATCTTACCAAAGGATCATGCAATCTTGAAGATATGCAAGGTTATCCTCTCATGTATCCATGGAACATGGAATACCCCAAAACATCCTATCTTGCATCCATGGAACGTGAAACTGTAGTATTCTTTTTTCCAGCCTTTTCTAAGTTCATTCTCAACTGCTTCAATGCCCAATATGCTTTGTGCTCAAACTCAACTGGTAGGTGGCAAGCTTTCTTAAATATTATTTGATATAAAGACATTCAATCGACGTCTTGTAAGTGGTGCGATAGGCCCACAAAGCATCGTCTAATTTTTTGGACCGATCTTTTCGAGACGCATTTACTGTGAGTTCCAAAATTCTATTTACCTGTCTGTTAGAAGTTCCAACTTTTCCACTTGTCTGAGGGTTGTAGGGTGTAGCTATTTGATGTTGTAACCTAGATTTAGTAAGCACCGCATAGAATAACTAATTGCGGAAGTGAGTTCCACCATCACTTATGATGGCTCTTGGAGATCCATAGCTGTTGAAAATATTTTTCTTTATAAAATCTACCACTACCCTTGCATCATTGGTAGGTAACGCCTTTATTTTCACCCATTTAGAGGCGTACTCCACTGCCACTAGGATATGTCGATTGTTATAAGACGACGAAAAAGGTCTCATGAAACAATTCTTCATTCATCAAATAGTTCCACCTCCAAAATGTTGTTTAGGGCATCTCGCGACAAGATGATATGTTACATATTTTTTGACACTTATCACAAGATCTGTAGAAACTATGGCAATCCTTAAATAATGTTGGCAAAAAAAACCATTTTGAAGCACTTTCGCTGTTGTTTTAGTTGTGACAAAGTTCCCTCCATAAGCTGAAGCATAAACCCTTGAAAGGATCAGTTTCATCTCATCCTCTGGCACACATCTCCTGATAATCTGGTCTGTCCCTCTTCTGTATAAATTTGAATCATTTCAATAATAGAATTTTGCTATATGGAGAAGTTTCTTCTTCTACTAATCGGTGAAATCTGGATCTATATACCTACTCGCTAAGTAGTTAACAATGTCTGTGTACAAATGAACCTTTTTCAACTATAATAATTGCTCATCGAGAAAAATTTCATTGATATCCACATTATCTGACTCTTTCAATTGCTCTAGCCTCAATAAGTGATCTATTACCTAATTTTCTGTCCCCTTCTTATCATGAATTTCAATGTCAAACTCTTGTAGTAATAGAACACACCGAATCAACCTAGATTTAGCATCTTTCTTCTCAAATAAATACTTCGAAGTTGCATGGTCTGTATAAACTATCACATTTAAACCAATTAGATAAGAGTGGAAACTTTGTTTTAGTTGTTCCTCGGTTGATATGAGCATCTGTCAAAGTTTTGCTAGCATAATAGATGACATGCTAGACCTTTCCCTTTCGTTGACCTCGTACTACTCCCACTGTGAAATCATTGGCATCACACATGAGCTCGAAAGGTAGTTCCCAATCTGGTGCCACTACAATAGGTGCAGATGTTCATTTTTTCTTCAAATTGTTAAAGGCATTTTAACACTCATCTGAAAAGATAAAGGGCACATTTTTCTCTATTAGATTGAACGGAGCTTTTGTAATCTTTAAGAAGTCCTGGATGAATCGTCTGTAAAACCCCACATGCCCCGAAAAGCTTCTAATCCCTTTGACTGAGGTAGATGGATATAATTTTCCAATCACTTGTATCTTTACTTTGTCGACCTCAATACCCTATGAAGAAATCCGATGACCCAATACTATCCCCTCTTTCACCATAAAGTTACACTTTTCCCAATTGAGTACCAGATTCTTCTCCTCACACCTTCGTAATAAAAGTGAAAAACGTTCCAAGCAGACATCAAATGAATCACCACATACTGAAAAGTCATCCATGAATACCTCATGTACTTTTCCACCATCAGAGAATATGGCCCTCATGCATCGCTAAAAGGTCGCAGGTGCATTGCACATACCAAAAGGCATTCTTCTAAAGGCAAAAGTACCGTAGGAACATGTGAAAGTTGTTTTCTCCTGGCCTTCTGAAGCAATGGATATTTGATTGTACCCTGAATATCCATCTAGAAAGCAGTAGTGAGAATGACCTCCTAACCTTTCCAACATCTGATCAATGAAGGGCAATGGGAAGTGATCTTTTCTAGTGGTATTATTTAGCTTCATGTAATCTATACACACTCTCCATCCCGTTACTAATCGTGTTGGTATCAACTCATTGTTCTCATTCTTCTCTATTGTAATTCTACTCTTCTAGGCACCATATGTACTGGACTCACCTAAGAACTGTCTGAAATAGGGTAGATAATTCCTACATCGAGCAATTTCAGCACTTCTTTTCTCACTACTTCCTTCAAGGTTGGATTAATCTACGCTGACCTTTTACAAATGGCTTGGACTCATCCTCCATTAAGATTTGTTGCACATAAAGAGTAGAATTGATTTCTCAAATATCAGCTATAGTCTGTCCAATTGCAGTTTTGTGCTTTCAGAGTACCTCTAATAACTTATCTTCATTCTTCTCTGTCATGTCATTTGCAATGATCATTAGAAGTGTGTAGAGTTTTCCAAATATGCATAATGGAGATAGGATGGTACGGGTTTTAACTCAAGAGTTACAGCCCTCTCCACTAAGGGATCAGATGGTATGGGATTGGAACCAAGAGACTCATATTGCCAATGTCTATTTCCAATTGGTTGTTCAGCCAAATGTACAATATATTTTGTTCGTCTGCATTTGTTGCCTCTGATTATACACTATCTGGCTCACATAGAATTGCTGGATGTGTTGTATCAAATGTATCGACCACAAGCTCATCAAGAACATCCACTTGGCAACAAGTATCTGAAGTTAATGGGTGTTTCATTGCCTTGAACACATTGAATATGACTTGCTCATTGTCCACTCGAAGAATCATCTTTCCATCATATGCATCAATAAGTGCTTTTCAGGTAGCCAATGAAGGTCTTCTCAAGATTAGAGAAATATTTGAATCATCTTCCATGTCCAAGATAATGAAATTTGCCGGGAAGATAAACTTATCAACATTGACTAGCACATCTTCAATAATTCCCTTTGGTCTTTTGATATGCCTACCAGCTAGTTGTAATGAAATTATTGTAGGTTTAGCTTCTCCCAATCCAAAAGACCTGTAAACAAAGAGTGGCATTAAGTTAACACCAGCAGCTAAATTATATAAAGAATGCTAAAAAATAATTAGAACCAACAATGCACGGTATAGTAAAATTCTCTGGGCCATTTAGCTTATGAGGTGGCTTTTTTAAGAGAATTGTACTGCATTCCTCGTTCAAGCAGATGGTCTCATACTCTTCCAGCTTCATCTTGCTAGACGAAATTCAAAAATTTTGCATAACTAGGCATTTGTACTATTGCATCTGTAAAAGGGATGTTTATGTGCAATTTCTTGAAAATCTCTACAAATTTGGCAAATTACTTGTCTAACTTCTTTTTCTGCAACCATTGAGGAAAGGTAATTGGTGACACATAAGCTTTGATGGGACTTGGTGCTATTACTATAGATTTTTCTTTTCTTTATTCCCCCTCTTTTGCAAGTAGTACAATTTTTCTCCTTTATGAGCCTCTTCAACTTTTATCTCTTTGCCTTTTATGTCTGGCATTTTTACATGTATCTCTTGCAGTTGTACTCCACTCCTAGCTGTAATAGCTTGCACTTGCTCCTTTGAATTTATCATTGTATTGTATGGCAATATCCCTTGTGGGCATTTTGCAAGCTGTTGAGCTATCTGACCAATTTGTGTCTCCAACTTCTTGATCAATGCCTGTTGATTCTGAAAAATTGTGTCAATTTTTTGAAACATCTTATCTGTCTTCTGTATATACTATTGAACATCTCCCCCAAACTTGGTTATTTCTCCAGCTGGGCAGTATTTGAACAATTCCCTTACTAATTATTGACCATCTGAAGTTCAGGTGTTGTCTCCATCCTGAGTTATATGTTTGTGAATACGGTTAAAATTGTGGGAGCCATTCTGAATGAAGTTGACTTGTTCCTCGAGAAAGTCCATATACATACAGTTTTCTACCAAATGGTTAACTACATGGTTTTCACATGATGGACCACCCATCATTGCATGTGCTCTTCTCATTTGTGATTTCACCAATAACTATACCTGCTTTGTTAAAGCTGCTATTTGTGTATTGGTAGAAGTTGTGCTATCTAATTCATACATCACAGATGCTCTTGGTGGTACCACTCTTTCTAATAAGAATATTGAATGTGTAGTGGCAATTAACTCAAATAAACCCATGGTGTGTTGTACCAATTTTCCTGTGGTCGATCCACGAGCAGAGAAATCCACTTGCGATTTTGACAGTAGTGAGAGTCCAGTGTAGAAGTACTGTACTTAATTACCTATTGTGGTTCCACAATTTGGACACTTTCGCATCAGCTCTTTGAATATGTTAATGCCTCGTGATAGCTCTCTCCGTCTATCTGTTGTAAAGTTTGAATTTTCAATCTAATTTCAGCTACTTTCACCTGTGGGAAGAATTTGTTGCATAATTCTGGTCCATTCTTCCCATGTAGTAATGTTTTCATGAGTTTCGACGCCTAACTACTCCAATGTAGCATCTCTCAATGTATATGGAAATAGTCACAACTTAATAGCGTCTTCATTAACCCCCGGAGCATGAAAGTTTTGACAATTTCTAAGAAATTTGGAGATATGTGTGTTTGAATTTTCATGAGGTAGCTCGTAGAATTAAAGAGTGATGCTCATCAAATTGATCCACTCTGCCCTTATCTGAAAATTATTTACCATGAAATTTGGATACACAATATTGGAGCACGCAAGCACGGCTATGGGCATCAAGAACATCGAAACTGACATGTCTAGTTCATTTATTTTCCCTCGCTCATGTTGTAGATCCAATGGCACCGCTACTCTTGCGGACAGTTGTCCAATTGGTTGAATAGAAATAGGAATATTTTGATCGTCAACTATTTGATGTTGCTATTTTTGTTTGTGTTCCTTACTTCTTCAATGGGAAATACGTTCTATTTCCGAGTCAAACGGTTCAAAATCGTCACATTGAGTGGAGCATACAACGAACACATTTTTCTGTAAATTAAAGAAAATAAAAAATCAAATAAAAGTTAAAATAACATAAACTAAGAGTAAGAGTAAATAGTCTAGACAATGGCGCCAAAAACTTGTAGTGTTTTTTAGATCGCAAGTGTACGATATTATAACAAGCAGTATAATGGACCTTAGAGTTCGGATATCGTTTCAACGAGGATTATACTTCATGACTTAATCTAAGTTTTCTAACTTATATTCGATGAAAGCAAGTAAAGAATTATGATAGTTGTGATTATTTTTTCTAACTACTTTTAACTTCTTGAAGATTTAAAAAATTTGCAAACAACAATTGATTGAAGATTCAAATATGGGATAAATTTCAGGGCATAACAATTTCATCTGTGGATCACTTCAATTCTTAATTCAAGATTCATAACCTAATGTAATGTTCGAAAGAATTTTTGTAATGTTTATTACACATTGCAAAAAGTTGATCTTTTGCAACGTTTATTAAACGTTGCAAAAAGTAAGGAGGGTTAGGCGAGCTGGGCTGGACTGGGCAGTTGGGCCAGATCTTGGGCTGATTAAACGCTGCTAAAAAAATTAGGCCCAATAGGAAAGGTCCAATTCCAAACCCAATAGCATAAATCGGCAGCATCTTGAACCCTTTCCCAATTCGTCATTTCCAATTTGGGCGCCAATACGCACGACTTCGTCTCATTTTCTGACTTCGACTCTGACAAAGTGAAGCCTTTTCCCAATTAGAATCTGAAGCGTTCGATTTCGACTCCAACTCCATCAAAGTAAACACTTTTCCCAATTAGTCATTTCCAATTAGAAGCTAAAGAGCGCGACTCCGAGTCCGACTCTGACTCCCATCTGTAACAGAATTAAGGTTTGTTTATGTGTGTATTTCATTATGGATTTTTGCATTTTGCTATGTGTATTTTATTACGTATTTCACATTTTTACTATGTGTTACGAGGCAATCTGTTGGTGGATATTTTAGTTTTCGACAACTATTATTTTGAGATTCAGTAGGAGTTTATATTTTACTGTTATCTTACATGTTGGATTTAGACTCTTGACTATGGGGATTACACTCTAGGAAAGATTAAAAAGTAGATATGATTTCAGTTTTTTAACTTTTCTCTCGATCTGCTTTCCTGAATCACCGTAAGCATTATCAATCTTTGTTCTCAGGCTTGCCGAAGGAATTTGATATTATCTTAGGGAAACACCAATGTACTGAGTAAAAAATCTCCTTGGAATATCTAGACATCAAAACTTTGGTAAGCAACCTTACAATTTATGACAATCGTGATAGCTTGGTGTGCAACACTCACAGTTGGAGAGATCTAGTTCTTGAATGGGTTTTGCTATATACCTATCCTTACTAGTGCTAGCATGCAGTCCCATGAAAATTTTTTTATGCAACTACAATAAACTAAGCCTTTTTCCTACGACCACTTATCCTTCTTTGCCCTTCCATTCTATTCGTTCCTAGATCAACTAGGAGACAATAAGTGACTAAATCCTTAACAACTACTAAGGCCAAGTTAATTTAGGTCTACCTCTCCCTATCCTAAATTTCTCTACCACGTCACTCTTGTGAACGGGCATCTTTAGGTCAATGTAAAAAATGACACTTTAGTCTTCTTCTTTACCCTCCAGTGGTTTGTTGGGCAATATTCTCGTTTCTAATCCTTTATATACTTCTTACAATATTCAATCCTATGACTTGAGAAGTTAGAACATCTAGAGGAGTTTATTTATTTAAGTTTTTTGTTTAACACGTCATTTCACATGTAGGCCTCATTTTTCAATTTGATATGTTCACAATTTTCATAAATAGGTATCGATACATGAAACTTGAAATCGTGACTTTTGTGTACTCAATATTGAGTGGCCTCTACAATTCAAGATGTTAGAGATTAGGCAAATTTATATAATTACATTATATCCTCAACAAAGAAAGTAGGGTTTTCCACTTTTGTCTCTTCAGATATAGAACAATGACAGTTGATATCTGTACAAGAAGTATCCAATGCCATTGTGGGGTTAAATTCATATTTATATATCTTAGATGCGATTTAAGTAGATAATAATCTTGCACTAAGAAAATGTGTGGAAACACATTAGTGATTTTGTCATGAACACAATTTAAACCATTTTAAATAATCACATCATGTGAAAAAAAAAAAAAAATTATTTGAATAAATTGATTTTGTTGAACATGACATTATAGCGTTCTCATTACTGTCATTTGGATTGAATGAAGCATTCTAGCAAAAACTATAAGGTCTAATGGCTTAACATGGTTTAAATCATTTTCTAAGAGATGCTGTTTTTAAACTATGTGTGATTTATTTGCTCTGCATCTAGACATTTTGCATTTATGAGTGATCTATAACTTGTTCGAAATTGGTGACTAAATTTTACTATTTTTAGTGGTTGTAATGTAACCTTTGTGCGGTTTTATTTTTTCTTTCTTGTTAAATCAAGGTGTTCTGCTTGTCCATTTACTAAAACTTCTACATGGTATAGTACTAATTGTTTGAACCATCACTTTTTATGTAATTATATAAATGAATTGTTGACATGTTAGCCTTATTTTATATGGTTTTTCTTATCTGTTTCCAATTGCTATTTTTATATGTTATCATCCCAAATTGGGTTGTTTATTAAGATTTATGGAATCTAGCGGTGAAGTAAGAGTTGTGAAGACTTCAATCAAGTCTTAAGAGTCCTATTGACACATTCAAATATTAAGAATTCTGTTGACACATTTAAGTATTAAGAGTTATGTTGACATCAATCAATTAGTTACAATATTAATAAATAATCTCATTATTTAGGCATTTAAGGACAACGACCAACGATTGCCCTAACTTACTTAAATTCCTGGATCTGCCACTGCCTATAATGGACAAAGAGTAGCTGCACTTATCAAGGTTATATCTGAAACTAATCTTATAAATCTAGTTATCCAATAAAAAATAAAATATAATGATCATAAAGTTTAATTTGTAGATTTTCAGAATAATATAGAGATGGAGCACAGAATTTTGTTGAATGAGCTCGTGAGAATCGCAATTCAGAAATGATAGCATGCCTTTGTGTTAATTATAGGAATATAATGCATCATCATTATGATAAAGTCTATGAACATTTGGTTATTAAATGTATGAATCCTACATATACGGTTTGGGTATTTCATGGAGAGCAACCAATTGAATCAAATTCGATCGATGTAGAAATAACTGAGTCGAGTAGGATATTTAAGGATTTCTATACACTACATGATGTAGATCCTAAAAATCATCTTTATGGAAGAGACAAAGAGATTGAAAGTTTAGTTAGTGATGTTGAAATTCCTTTATATCCTGATTGCAAGGCGTTTACAAAGATGTCAACTTCAGTTGCTATGTTTAAGCATAAAGCTTCACATGGCTTATGAAACAGTGGCTTGGATGAACTCGTAAATCTTGTTCGAGAGATGTTGCCAGAGAACAATGCACT
>CAIGRO010145757.1:4886-16975 GCA_903798355.1 Fraxinus baroniana | reverse complement strand
ACACCCAAATTCTAACAGTTACTATTCAATAAATATATAGAAATAGAGGATATTATCAGTTTTGATGACTTTGTTGTTTTCTATTTGATAAATTATGAGGCTGTTACAAACACATTTTATTCGAATTAAAAGAGAAAATAAAAAAAAAATATTTATGATTCGCTTGAAGGAATTCTAAACCTCCCAAAGGTCCACAAAGCGATAAACATTTTCAAATATTAAATAGTCGACCTTCATTTCATGAAGGAAAATTTGCACTTTTCGTCCATAATTTTTGCTAAATATAACAATCTACTCTCAATCATTTTTTAGCATAATTCATTTCCAACCTTTCAATTATGTAGTAAAATTTGTCCTTCCGCTCCATTTTGATCATTATGACGGATTTGACATTCTTTGTCAGCAAACAAAACAAAAGAAAACAGTAAAATATCAAAAAATAAGGAAACATTACAAATGGAGTCCCATAAGTTTTCAAAAGTAAAAATAAATTCCACTTGAATAATTTAATACATCTTCCTTGTCCAACCCAACCGATGTTACTTTCTACCGTCAAGTTCTTGGTGCTCTCCAATATCTTTTTCTTACCCGTCCCAATGTGTCCTATGTTGTTAACAAACTCTCCTAATTTACGTATCGTTCCTCTAAAGTTCACTAGATTTCTGTTAAGCTTATCTTTCGCCATATCAAACACACAGTCTATCACAATCTTCTCATTCGAAAATATCCACACTCTGCCTAAAAGCATTCGTCGATGTTGATTGGGCTAGAAATCAAAATAGCATTATTCAAAGTTATGTGTGTATTCAAAAGTCAAAAGATTAGATAATAAAGGTGTAGACATCATAAAGATGATGATAATATTCTTTGTAAATTTTACTGGAAAAGTCATAGAGTAAGATGTTGAAATTATTGTTCAAAATCAATAAATTTGCTTTGGAATGAAGAAAGAATTTGGAGGCCAAAACTTTGAACTTATGAAGTCTCGTTTATGTAGTAGACCAATTCGTTAACATACCGCCGAGCAATTTTTTATTAATATAATGCCTTTGTAGCCTGTGATTGCATGAAAATATGTGCCCAGCAAGTTATCAACCTTTGTTCTATACGATCGCATAGAACTAAAAAATAGCCGTCAAGACTATTTTTTGTTTGAGTTCTTGGTGGCCTTTTGGTGAAAAGCTTGCAACTTTTCATGATTTTTTGGCACTATTTCATGGGTGTTGATTGAAATCTATAAATACATGATAGATTATCACATAAAAAAAATAATATAATTCGAACAACTTGATATCAAATCTTCATTTCAAAAGATATATAGAATTTATATTCCTTCTTTTATATTCAAATTTCTTTTAAAATGTTCTTAAAGTTCTGGTAGAAAACACTAAATGCTTAAGTGTTTTTCTATTGCAATGCTTGATTAATCATACAAATCATTTATCAATATCCCTTTAAGCATCAAATTCAACCTGAAATGAGCAAATATTGTTTAGGACAATGGATTTCATTGTTAAGCCTTCATCTTTAATTTTGGTGTTCTTGTATTTGCTCTTTGTATCTTCTCCATCCTTTGTGTGGAAACATTTTTCCAGCAATCTCAAACAATACTCTACAATGGAGAACAAAACTATGATGATGACGATCAAATTGATGAATCAAGATCTTGTCCGTCTAGATCGATTTGATGGGACAAATTTCACAAGATGGTAGAACAAGTTGAAGTTCTTTCTCACATCGTTGAAGATTTTCTGCATTCTCGATCCAGAATGGCACCACTTGCGGATCCAATGGATGAAGATACCGAAGCTATAAAGACGGAGATACAACAACGTCAAGAGGATGAACTTATATGCCGCAGTCATATTCTTGAAGCTCTATTGGACCGGTTGTACGATCTTTACACAAATACATCATCGGCAAAAAGACATATATATGGGATGCTTTGAAAAACAAGTACAAAGCCGAAGAAGAAGAATAAGGTATTAAGAAATTCCTAATATCAAGGTATTTTGACTTCAAATTCCTTGATAACATTCCCCATCTTCCCCCAAGTACATGAGTTACAAGTTCTTGTCAATATGTTAAAGGAGGTCAAAATTGAAATCCCGAAATCTTTCCAAGTAGGAGCAATCATTGCGAAACTTTCGGGTCTTTGGAACAAGTACGAAAACATGTTCAAATGAAAGAAGAATCAATGGCAAGAGGTAAAAATGACAATTCTTATGATATCACTTCAAAAGCCAATGTTGTGGAGAAGACCGAACTTTCCAATAAATCCAACAAGAGAAAGCATTCTAAAAATTTTGACAAGTTCAAGAAGAAATCTAAGGGAGGTTGCTTTGTATGTGGAAAATCCAAACATTATGCAAATGAATGTCGACACCGGAGTAAAAAAATTTTGAAGTAAAAATGAACTCCATCAAAGAAGACAATATTGTGGCCACCGTAAGTTAGATCAATGCAATCAAGGGAAAAAATCTTGGTGGTGGTATGAGAAACTGTACATGTATCATATGATAAGTCTTTATTTTATTCAAGACCTATTATGAAGTGGACGAAAATCAAGAGATTCAAATGGGTAACGAAAGCCGCTCCAAAAGTAGTTGGGAAAGGAATGTAGATATTATCTTCACTTTTGGGAAAGCTGCTATTTTAACAAATGTACTACATGTTTATGAAATGAATAAGAACTTAATTAGTGATAATCTCCTACGAAAAAAGAACATAAAAGTGTGTATGAGTTCGGTAAACTTGTATTATCCCTTAATGAGAAATTTGTTGGAAAATGCTATTTTAGTGAAAGAATAGTCAAACTTTGTACCGTTGACAAAATTATTAATAAAGTTGATTTTGTGTATATTGTTGATTCATTTACTTTATGACATGCTAGATTATGTCACATATGTAAGAATACCATGAAAAGAATGTTAAGATGTGATCTAATATCATATAATGAAAATGATGCTTTTAAATGTAAAACGTGTAGAATCTAAAATGGCTAAGAAACATTATCAAAGTATAAATATGATTTCTAATATTTTAGAAGTAATTCTTACGGACATATGTGAATTAAATGGTATGTTAACTAGAGGTGAAAATATGTATTTTATTACCTTTATAGATGATCACTCTAGATATACTTATATTTATTTAATGAAACATAAATATGTAACTTCTGATTTGTTAAAAAGATATAAAAATTAAGTTAAAAACCACTTAAGTATAAAAATAAAGACTAAGTGATATATATATGAGGTTGATATTTTTCTAGTGATTTTAACTTGTATTGTGAACAATAAGACATAATTAATCAATGTTCTGCATTTAGGACACTCGAACAAAATGGTTTGGCTAAAAGAAAAAATAGAACTTTTGTTAAAATGATTGATCAATACTGAACTGTTTACTAAACCTCGACTGGACTGTAGATTCCCAGTTCTTGATAATCTTTTTCTGCCTCTTTCTCTATAGTTTTTGCAATTATCTATCTGTTAAAGGCAGCTTCCTTTCAACCTTCACCATCTGAAAATCCGAAGATTTTGCTTGCAACAAGACTGATGAGTTTTACTTTGATGAAGGGATGGAGTTGGTAAAACTTTTCTAACAGCTAGCTTAAGCAAGTAAAACATTGGACTCAATTTGTAGTTTATATGTACAATATTCAAACTTAAGAAACCGTGTCCACAGTACAATTACTGATAATCAATTTATGTCTAAGCAAAATTATGACAACATATTACATTTACAACTCTGGCATTATCCATAGCAACTAGGATAAATTACGATCTACGGTAGGTCTTCCGAGGACTAGCAGCCCAGAGTGAACCAAGATCTCGCAGACATTGAAAATACTCCCCAAAAGCGAGCAACCCCTTTGCTGCTTGTCGTGTTGTTAGAATGAAGGACATTCTTCTCAGAGTTTGCTCCCGAAGATTATCTGCCTGTGGTGAAATCAAGCAATTGGAAGCACATAGGTTAACTTGTTTACATGCCCCAGAAGCAATAAAACTAGAGATGTAAAATGGGCTAGGTCGGGCTGTAAAATCAAGTATCCTAAAATGTTATAAAAGCCTGTAGATGTGCAGAAGCCCATCGGGGCTAGTCTAAATCATCAGCTATCCATTAGGGAGCTGCGACATAGCATATTCTATGGACTACAGTGCAATGCAATGCAATTCAATGTAAGGAAGCAGTTTAAAAGTTTGTTTGCAAATCTGTTCACTAAATACACTGCCAGTTATTACACAGCCAAACTCCAAATCGAGTTCTTTGTTAGCACGCACCTGTCCTAACTCCTACGACAAAGATGGCCACATTGTCTTGCTTTCTGATTAAAATTATGAAAACCAACAATCATTCTGATCAAGAAATGGAATAGGTATAAACATTCCAACTCAAAGTCTTATATGAAATGAACAGAGCTCGAAGGACATGAAACATCAACAGAAGTTGGAGTGTCTAATCGCACTTGAGGATAAAAAATAAAAATAGTACCTGTTGAACAAAGCCTTCCAATGATTTCAAATTCTCCGTCGTAGAAACCACTTTAGAACTGTAACTTCCTGCTCCACCAACCAGAGTTGTTATGCTCTGTGCTAGAGTCTCTCGAAGCTTATTGATTCCCTGTGAGAGAGCCTCCTCGGCTTGTTGACAAGAATGTTGCAGGTTACTGACTTCTTCCTTTTGCTGTTCTGTCAAGTCCTCAAGTTGAGGCAGCACAACCTATTCAACAAAAATATTTTTCTCAATCCAAATTTTTTTTTTTTGCATTTATACGAGGTCCAAAGTCTTTTTGTGAGGGGGGGTGTTAAGTGGGACAAGCGACTCGCTCCACTAGCAAGCCGAGCAGCAATATCTCGTGCGAACTGCTCGTCATAGATGAGTGTAAGGACGTATTCAGTAAAAAAAACGTAAAAAAATTGGTGAGGCGCAGCTCGCGAGCGGAGTTCACATTTGGTGAAGCGAGCTAGCTCTTGCTCGATTCGGCCCATTTAACACCCCCACTGTATGATGAGATCGACTTTGTACATTTGTTGATGTCTGAGAGTTAATTAGATAACTATAGGTAGGAAGATTACATATCAAAGCTTACGTTGATAAGCTCTGATGGCTGGAATCCTCCAATCCAAAGGAAAAACTGCTCGACTGGTGTTTTCCACAAGCCGAAGGCTAAGTAGAAGGAATCAGCTCTGGCGGCATCTCTTTTCATGCGAAAGAGATTGCAGTAGTGTTCTAATACATCCTCTATCAGCAGACGGAGCTCCTCATCACCGACTGGAGACTGCAAAACATTTCTAATCTCAGAATTTTTCTGTCGTTGCACTTCCATCCAATGCCCATATTCCATCTCAAACACAGCAATTCCTGCACATTCATCCCAGGATTGTAATCCAACGTAAAGCAACCTCAAGTTCACCACAGGGATTGGTGCACAAAAAATCAATATGAAAACACAGAACACTTGACGAATCGTATAAGCCTATACATATCATGGTGATAACGGGGGCCTTGAACATCCTTCTTACATCTTTTTATGCCATGCCAAACAAATTGGACGTACCAGAATTTACACTTCCACATAATCCCATATTAGCAGTTGTGCCCCCAATAAACAAGCCCTGCAATTAGTCATTGGCTGAAATGTCAGATTATGAACAAATCGCAATGCACGTGAAGCTGATGCACAATCTAGACACGGAGTAAACTAGGAAAGATAATCTATCTAACCTGATGCCTAGCTTTTTCAAGTTCTAGCTCAAGTTGTGCCAGTTTCAAACGGCTTGATTCCAGTTGCTTAACATACTCCTGTAAAATAATAGATTAGTAAGAAATTAAACTGAAAAATTCCAAACATGCTGCAATAAGAAAAAAAGTATCACGGGCTGGAGCTTTTCTATACCTTCTTTCGCAAACGGCTTTTCCTAGCAGCTTCGCGATTTTGTGCCAAACGTCTCAGTACCTGTGATTAGATAGCCAATTGAAGATTCAATATAGATCTTTATTATTCAAGAACTTCAGATTTTCAACATCTAGGACTCGTACCACCTTATCACTAATACTCTTCGCTGTTTGGTTATCGCCAGAAGCTTCCAGAGATCTATAAGAAGCATACTCACACTGTAATAAAATACGAGAAAATCCTGTTAATGTCAATCCAAAAGTTTAGAATCCAAAGGACTGAAGACACTTTACCATGTCATCTAGCTTTGCATCTGCCTGTGTGATCATACACACATCTGTATTGGGATTAATGGTACCTCCAAATGTGTCGTCCCACATGCTAATTTGGTGGATTGGTTCATGTACACCCATCACGCTTGAGGAGGTAAATTGAGTTGTTGGAGTAATCATATCAATGATCTAGTGAGCAAAAAGGAAAAAGAAACTGCTACACTGCATAAGTGGATCAAATCAAAAGTACAGCATAACTAAATAAGCTAGAAAGGCAATACATGTACAAGAAAATGTTTTTTAATGACATAGAAAGAAACTAAGAATCACAAACACAAACCAATAATACCACATAACAACATTTAAACAAAGATATGAACAGTTTTCTGGTCATCAAAAGCAAATGACAAAAGTAATATCCCAGTTTTTTCAGTTATAAATAGAACATAGAAAATATGGTTTTTACAAGCAAGAGGAGAGAAATTAAGCCCCTGTTGGGCCCGATTTTTTAAAACTCATTTTTTCCCAAACTCATTTACAACTACACATTCACAACTTTTATCAAGTTTTTAACCACATGTTTCATCATCTTTTATCAAAATTTACTAAAAATCTTATTTTTATCCAAACCAAACAGGGGCTAAGTATTAGTACACAAAATTGTTTGATATTCTAAGAATGAACAGGTATTTATTCTCAGCCCGCTTGCGAAGTCATCAAAAAAGAAGCTGTTTATCTTTCCCCAAAATAAAAAAAGGAAAGAGAAGCCATTTATTTGTATGTTATCAGAATAATGCAGTCCATGAGAGAGCTAGCTAACTAAATATTGCTCCACAAACTCGGAAAAAGAAGCAGATTAGTAAGAAACATATGAATTCGCATGAGCATATGATTTGAGCTCCGGAAAAGTTAATCTTGTTTTCCTTATTGAAGGCTTATGGCAACTAATTTCTAGTGTTGAGAGTATAAAATTCAGCAAGTTAGTTACTGCAAGCCTAACCAAAGCAATTACAGTAGCCACTGTCCTCTCTCAAAATGAAACCCCAAGAAAGCCGTAAGAGATAAAAGACATCATGATCTTGTCACATTCCACGCAATTTTTTTGCTCGCAAACTTCCTTATATCACGAAACTAGAAGTTCATTTTGTTCTGATTACTAATATTGCATAGAAAAGTAATTTTTCTGTTTGTACACATATACACACCAAAATCATAGAGATAATTTCACTCTATATAGTATCAAGAAATATTACAGGAAAATACTTGAAATGATGACACGAATAAGTTAAAAACAAATGGAAATAAAGGTGAAGAGACCATACGGTTCTCATAAGTTGAATACTTGAACTTTGTTTCTCGGTTAGAAAGCAAGCTCTGAAGACAGACGCTACAAATAATGAAGTTACGAAAATTTTCAATCAGAGTCTCTCATTATATTCTTGACTAGATCCCACACAGTGCATGGAGGTAAAGTTAACCCAATGGCCTAAAGAAAGTGACTGCTTTTGGTACGCATCACTTATTGAAAATATCATCACTTTTATAAATCCCACTTATCATATTCACCAATATCTACTCTTTTTAGTTCACCTTAACGAACTCACTCTTGACCTGCCTGGCCTGCACAACCACTTCGAATTTTCAATTACACTTAAGAAAGAAAAATAAGATTTTGGGATAATAAATAAACTAAACTAAAAAAAAAAAACCCAAACCACATGCAGCAAAATCTATACTTCTGGGCTCATATATATCAATAAACAAAGTCGATAAAATTTACCGTCACAGTAATTTTGATAGAAATTACAAGTCCAACTCCATAACCTGCTTCAGTTAGATCTTAGATTCTTAATGAAACAATTTTACTGTAGTAGAGTAAATATGCTAAAACTTAAACGAGTTTAACCGCTGTACTAAAATAAACAACCTTAATAAATATGCTAATTCATGTTGTCACAAGCCAACTAAACTGCTCCTGTCTGTCTGAGGAAATTCCTACCTATTCAAGAATTCATTTCTTTTTGTCCAGTGAAAGTACAAAATACACAAATTAAGGGCTGTTTGATAACCATTATTTTCCATGAAAAATGGAATTGAAATTCCAATTCCCACTTTTACCATGTTTGATAGCCAAAATTTTCCATTGGAAAATGTTTTCTTCCCACCCGTCACGTGTCCCCCTTTTCCATGATTTTGTGGAATTGTTTTCCCACCAAAGTGGTGGGAAAATGGTTTATTTTTTTATTTTTTATTTTACCCAAATTCCACTTTTACAATCAAACAGAAGTGATTTTATTACTCTAAATTGGAAAGAAAATTTAAATAAATAAAATTTTCTGTTAGCTACTAGATTGAAATATATTGAATTCACTATAGTATTTGGAGTTTAAATATGAAATAAAAATTGCGTCTTTACAACTAACAGATTCACCATTGAACCACGATATTTTTTAAATTTCTATATGGAGTATAATCACTGTTTCTTTTGGAAAATAATCCATAATTGTTAATCTTTAACGGTTTTAGTCTTAGTTTTCTTCCTTACGTTTCTCCATTATGGTGGTTAATTTGTCAATTCTACTTCATTTTGCTCTGTCATTGCAAATCAAGAAAGTCAAGGAATTAGGGTCCCTCACCTTTTAGTTAACGCAACTATCCAATCTTTTGGAAAAGCATATAAAGAAAGCAATTGCCACTTGTTGCACTACACGGTATATGCGAAAAATGACCACATACAATATGATAATTATATGATAACGAAAGCCTTTAAAACAATGCAAAGCATACAACGGACTTCTTAATCTTGAGGGGTAGCTCAATTGGTCAGGCCATGAGTTTGCTCCCCAATGGTCACCAGTTCGAGTCCCTCAGGGCTATTGAGGTGAGTACCCGACTGTAAAATTCAGGGTCCCGTGAAATTAGTCGAGGTGCTCGCAAGTTAGCCCGGACATCCACGGTTATCAAAAAAAAAAAAAACATTGTATGGACTTTTTGTTTCATTTTAAAAGATTAAGCCTCCGTTCCAATAACAATTTATAAATTCAGTCGAAATTAGACATTAATTTAAATTTGTGTATTTTTTCATCGTTTTTCGACGTGAGATTTGTTAAGGGATATAATTCCACATCGAATAAAGATGTAGAAACAGACCAATTAATAAAGATCTTGGGCTACTCCTCTTAAGAAGGTTGACCTTTTAAGATGGACCCTCAAATCTTAACATGGTATCAGAGCCCATTATGCTCCAATGAGCGATTCGATCCCGTTAAGACTCCAAAGTGAGCATATGGATTTCAAGATTGGTCTGCTCAAATGAGCCACCATCTTGCGGGGGCGTGTTAAGGGATACAATTCCACATCGAATAAAGATGTAGACACAGACCAATTAATAAAAATCTTGAGCTACTCCTCTTAAGAAGGTTGACCTTTTAAGATGGACCCCCAAATCTTAACAAGATTTACCCTTAGCCCCAAGTCCTTCGTTCCACTTCATCTGAGTCCCTCAAGAGATAATCTCAAATCACAAAGGCTCTCATGTGTCTATCAAGACGTAACTCTTCCACACGTCAGAAGCCACTGTCTTAAAACCTAACAATAGATTTTCTCGGCCATTACAATTGCTTAGGAACTACGACTTCTTTTGGATCTTTCTCCATACCTTCGAAGATTCATCTTGTGCCTCTACTCAACCGAATCTAAAAAAATGCTAAGATGAATCTTAATGAAGAATCAACATCTAATTTTTAAACCTAAAAAAGAGAAAACGCTGATTTAGAATTCAACTTTTGAGGTGTTTATTGTGTTCTACCACTATGATAATGCATTTCCACTGGGAACTGGGATAAAAAGAATTCTATATCGGATTACCACAATATATTTAAAGAAAGGGAAGGAAACAAAGATGACAAACAAAACGAAGAAAAACATCAATCAGTTGTCATTTCCAAAACCTTTTGATGCAATTTATAATTGATAATGCATGCCCTTTTGTTACAACATGATCTCCACTGAAATTGCTGCCAATAATCTTGAGGATCATAATAAATTAATTATAACTGACCGGTATCTTAGTGCAAATTGACATAATAATGAATAAAAAAGTTGCAAATATAGTTAAATATATGACTATGGCATGTGTTTACTTTTGGCTTTAATGCTTTTAATTTTTAAAGGGTGTTTTGGATAACTTCACAGAAAATTTTAAAGTAGGATCAACTAGCGTGTGTGAAAATGGAAAACAGTCTTATTTTATAACTTTTTAAAAGAGACGTTTTTCTAGTATTTGTCAATATTTCACGACTTAAAGTTGATGTACTCTCCTCCTGAACAATACCAAATATTGGTTCATGGTTCTTGTCAACTTGACCCAATCAACTAGGTCAGATAGTCGAGTAGGCGGGTATAGTTAATATTTTCATTCGGATCTTGCTACATATACGCCAAGATTTATATAATAGATTACATAAATATTACATGACACTCTTAGTTTAAAATACAATCAACTCTTTCATCCAATATTTTCTTCCCTCATCATCATATGTACAAGTAGCAAAATCATTTTCATCTTTCAAGAAGTTGGCCAGTGTCTCAAGCAAACCTCGGAAAACAGCAGACAACAAGATAACGTTTATTATAGATAAGAGAATATTTAAAGATTGAAAAGGTGACAACTTTTGTTTGAAAACTTCTGATAAATTCTTCATCAGCCGAAAAAAAAATCTACTTTTTTCTGTTTTGAGTATTTTGACAGCTAATTATACTGAGGATCATACCAAAAAATTAAGAAATGATGGCATCAAGCTTTTCGTATCAAATTGAATATATATCCATTGAAATATCTCATCTAAAACTTGATACTCGTGCATGATTTTGTAAATGAGTAATCGAAACCATTTTTTTTTTCTCCAGCTCTATGTTAAAGGGTCTCAAATTGAAGGACTGATATGTGTCGAAGATTCTCATATTGGCCTCTCGACGTGGAGGAACTAGCCAAGGCACAAAGGACGCTACAATTCCTCAATATGAATAAGTATTCGTGTCATGGCAAATAAAGCCGTGAAGGCAAAGAAAAGGCATCTTTATTTGAGAAGGTTACGGATGAAACCTAATATTCGTGCAAGATTTTTATAAATGAGCAGTTGAAACTAAAACGTTATTTGCTCTAACACTATGATAAAGTTTCTCATCTAAAAATTTAAGCCGCTAAAATGGATAGATTTGTTCTTTAATTACCGAAATTATTAAAGAACTAAAAGACTCGATTTTCGCAACATCCAAAAATTCTAAATTATGCATCATCTTTCTTTCTTTCTTTCTTTATCTATCACTGTGATGCAATTATTTCTCACTTTGTTTTCCACTGAGTGACACTTTAATGTATTATCATCTGTCTCAATGGCGTTTATTGGCCATCTGGATGGCTGAAACAGCTGAGCCATTCAATAATTTTGTTGTGTCCCAAATTCAACAATAATACTACACTTATAGAACTATTCCTTTACCGGAAGCTTGCCAGACGCTCGGACCATAGGGGCGGGCGGGTGGGTATTTTTTCATTTTTATTTCGATGAGCCCCACACATTTGAAAATCTGTGAAGCATTTGACAAATGAATAGTTCTGACAATTCAGTATTTCTGCAAATTCAAAAAGTGTAGGCTAAAGTGTCAAAGGCAATCAGGGTCCCAAATAATATAGCAGCTTCAAAAGAAGCACCAAAAAATTAAGGAGGGATTTTTTTTTTTTTTTTTGGCGCAATCCAATAAAAAAATATACAAAAGGATTCTTGCAATAATTTTCAATTACTTTATTAAAAATTTGGATAAAACTCCTCTACCAAGCCTAGTAGAGAGTTTTCTCCCACCTCACTAAAAATACTCCCCAAAAATGTAAAAAATTCCACCCCCCCCCCCCCCCC
>CAIGRO010145744.1:0-13147 GCA_903798355.1 Fraxinus baroniana | reverse complement strand
AAGCACTAATATATTAAAAAATGTTCGAGTTTTGGCAGTGTTATTTGGTTGAGCCCTGTTTCTATCCAGATTGCAATTGAATTCACTTAATAACCCTGCAGGTGACATCTAAATATTTAACCTAACATATTCTTTATGGGATCTTTTGTAAATTTATTATATACTATAGTGCAAGTTGCTCAGTTTCATATTACCAAAAAAAAAAAAAAAAAAATTATAAATTTCTCAGCTTTCTACCCAAATGATTACAATAATCTAGGTTTTTGTATCATTTAAGTTATAAAATTGTTTTTAGATATTTAATATGGAAAAGGTCTTGAATGATGAAAATATCTTCAGTTATATATGTTTATTTTTATCATTAATTATTGAATTTGTGAGCATACGAGTCTTTCAACTACACACGCAACTAATTTTTTACATCAAATACTCGACATACAATTTTTTATAAGACTAGAAGTTAGATTTTTAGCTATTCAAATATCACGTTAAACCGTCTCATTCAAAAATATTTAAGATATTTTTGACAAAAATAAAAGAAAACGGCATTTTATCGTGACACAATTTGTCTGATTTGGCTTTGGTCTACACTATGGTGATGGCTTATATACACGCTACTGGTTTCGTGCTATCAAAGTGCTTGAAGGGGAATTGACCAATTCTACTTGTAAATGGATCAACCCATGGCGTGAGCCATAATGTGGATCAAGTAGAAAAATGGCGTCGGGTTTCATATTTTTGATTCGATAGAGAACCGGTTTGTAAAAAGTGAAAAACCTAAAGTAAAAGCACCGTCATCTCTCTTTACTCTTTATGCACGACAAAAGTAATGGCTTTTGGAAGTAGAGGCGGTTCCAAAAGCTATGTCTTGCATCCTTTTTCTAACTCTCAATATAATGCATTTTTCCTGCTTTAACATTTTTTTTTTATTGGCCTTCTTTCCACACGAACTGCTTATAAAGGCCGAACCCTCCAAATCATCAAATAAATACTACTTAAAGCCCCACTATTTTTTTCGTTACGAATTTGAGCTACAAAGTGCTGAATATCAAAAAATAGTAACCAGTTAACTTTAATTACATGTTTGGTGGGGATTAAAATCAGATTTTTAATATATTTTGGTACAAATTGGTGAAATATGTGTTTGAAAAGTTGTGGGACCCACAAAATATGTGATTAAAATGAATTATTTCATTGAGTACCAATCAGGGGCTAAATGTCTAGATTTTTTTTATCGCATTCCCCGATGTCTTAAAGAGTTTGAAAATTATACAAGTAGTAGAAAATATAAATAGTACTATGCTTGCTTTACTTGGCCAAAGGTGCTATGTGTACCGAAATAAATATACAGAAATGCAACAGACAAGACACATACATAGGTGGGGCCCTTTTTTTTGCAATATTTTACTCACATGGAGCCAAAGGTGCTGTGTGTACAAAAATAAATATACCAAATGCAACAAACAAGACACGGGTGGGGCCTTTTTTTGCAATATTTTACTTACATAGGACCCACCCCCATGTGACCGTTCTTGGCACTTTTCTAGCAGATTAATTTCTATACAAATGGAACAATTGTTACTCGGCAATAATGTTTACCTAAGGCCTTCAATTATTGTCTTAGGATGCATTATTGCTGGATGTTTTCAATCAATTTGTTCTGAAGTTTCCATTAGTTTTTGAATCTAATTCCGTATCCAATCTTATGGGGGTTTTGCTTTGATTCCAATTCGGTATGGAAAATAACANATTCCAATTCGGTATGGAAAATAACACCTAACCTACTGAAAAGAAAACAAAAGATCCATACAATTTCGCTAATTTAAAGGTCATTTCATTGTTTATTTCTCGATTAACCATTATTGTGCTGAATCATTACCCCATTTTTGTATAAGTAAGAACTCGATGAAAAGAATGAAAAAGTAAACAATGAGAAATTAAAATTAGAATTCTTGTGCATTTCTTGATTGCAAAACAGGTAATAGCTAGAGACACATTTGCAAGGAATATTAAAAGGTTTTGACAATAGATTCTTAGAATTGCCCCACCTGCAAAGGTTTAAAATTTCCTAATCCGTTGAATTCTAACCAAAACAACAAATGCAGTCATTTAAATTATTGGATAACGAGCACCGTACCACCAACAAAACTTCGAAGCACTCATTTAAATTATTCGGTGGTCATGATTGGCACTTTATTCAACTGCTAAAAATATAACCCGGTCAGGTCTTGTCCATGGGCTGTCATTTGGACGAATGTGCTGTAATTAGGCTTCAATACAATAATGTTTCCTTAAATAAAAAATACTCCTACATCGTACAAACACGGTGTCCATTCATACCGACAAATTAATACAAAATTAAGTAATTTTTTTATACAGAATTGCTTTATCCTAGATTAATTGTCGAGAAAATAAGACTTCATTTACATATTTTTGTCATTGCCCGATGATGCTTGGCACACAAACTCGAAAACATGGGCAAAGTTGGGAATGTCACAGTACCACAATGACATTTAACTTGTGAAATTGCGAGTAATAAATGGACAGTACCTCAAATATGTAAAAACTAGATAGGCGGATTGTCTGCAAAAATGAAAATTACATAATACAACAAAACTGAGAATTTACTTATCTACATATAAAAATGAAAAACTAGAATTACATATATGAATACATAAATGGTGAAGAACAGACGGATAGAGAAGTACTGAATATAACTATAACTCTTTTCGTACCTATAACACCATATATGATAACCCTAAAAGCATCAGAAGTTGGTAAGTGAGAAGGAAGAAATCGACAGAACTCTGAATTTACATGCAAAACTACAAAAAGCAAATTAAAGAGCATATTTATATAAGCATGTATGCAATGCCAAAAGCATAATAAAGAAAAACTTCGCAGCAAAATATGAGTTCTCCTGGCATGTAGCTGAGGATTTGGAAGGTGTCTTTCCAGCAACGGCAGGACCAACTGCATGAGCATTGGGAGAGTTCTGCTGCACTGTTGTCGGCAATGGGTTAGGAGAGGTGCCATCAGCTGATGGAGTCAGCGGCATTCTGTCACCTTCACTGAGATCCTGACCTGAGATGATTCGCACATATTAAGATTGACCCCTATGCTTTACAGGGACAACAGTGTAATATAGTGAATGTGCCATCAAACTAGTAAATTAGAACTTCAATTCAGAAAGTAGCAAAACTTGAGCAAAGACATATAGCAATCAAGTGGGATCTTAGAGGGGGTTTAGCAAAATTAGAGAGCCACTGCATTTCTAAATGGAAAGATTTAGAGCAGCACTCCAGCTATCAGAGTATAAAACCCTTTTGGAGCAACTTAGGCGACATTGCTCAGGTCTTCTTTTTAGTTGTGGTTTTCTTCAGAGATTTTCATTTGCATTGTCCATTCATTTATTTCTTTTTATTTAAATCCCAGGTACACTTGTGTAGGAGTAGGATAGAGTTTATTGAGCTAGGCAACACAACATAGAAGAGGTATTCATCAATGGCGAGATATCAGCAATATGTACAAATTAAACCACCAAATGAGCAAACCAATGAATACCATGTTTTATAATCCACCATACAAAAAGAGAGTGAACTTCAAGAGCAAAAGTATACAGGTAAAAAAGGTCAAATACTCACAATTCGAACGGGACCAGCCAAGCTTGAAATTTTCCCTATCAAATACCATTCGGTATCCTGTCATGAAGTTCTCTGCACAGGGAAATTTGTTTTTTGAGGAAAAAAATTTGAAAACCAAGTTTAGTTCATTGAATTTTTCATTTTTTGTGCAGTTCATGCATTGCTGGATTTTCTATATTCTGGGCAACAATAGCAGGAAAATAAACTTGTAGGTTGGCGCTGTAGCAGGTGTGTCCAGGAAATGCAAATAAAGTAATACTTACGTCCAATTGTCGCAATGTCTTCATCAGTTGGCTGTACTGCTAAACAAAATCCAACTGCACCCTGCACCATAATATAGCCAGCAACATTCACAAACATGGTAGTTCACATGTTTAAACATGAAATCAACCACAACAGAAAATAGCAAATATTTTCATTCTCATAAGCAGATTTTAACAATAATCAAGTCTTGGCCTGACTTTCATCATAGAATCATACAAATTATTAAAATACTTGCTTCAGAAACTCATTTTTTCTTATTCACTTGCAGGTATATAGTAAATTAAAAGTATGCCAAAAATGATTCAGACCCTTGAGCCATAAACCTTATCTGGTCAATTCCGAGTCCTGTCTCTAATCAGTTCAGAGTTAAGAATTAAGCATTCAATTTGCTACTTCATAATGCATCTGGCCCCTGTTTGACACACATTCCTTTAAAATACATTTTTTCAAAACTCATTTTCAACCACATTCTTTAATAAAATAATATTTTCCATCACATCAATAACTTTTTCTTACTTTTTAACCACATATTTCCCATTATATCACTATTTAAAATACATTCTTTCCTCAATAATATCCATCAAACACACTCCTGATGTTTGTGCTATATAAATCCCCAGTTCTAAAGATTTAATATTGATGAGCTACAGAAATTGCAAACAGGAAAGCAACTAAAATGTTATTATTGATTAGTTCATATACAAGAAAAACGCGTTGATCAAATGAACTACTACTCAAATCTAGGTCCACGATCCAGTTCGACTTTCTAAATGGACCTTAGGGATCGATGCATGGGTAAAATAACTAATAAGCAATATCTGGTGAAACAAAAGCAACTTAATTTAATGTATGAATCGATGGACATATCTTTAACCAACTTGGCAACTTGTTACTGCAGATGATACCTTTTTTGAACAGGTTGTCCTAGTACACTTGGTGAAATTTACGGAAAAATTGTGATTTTTCTTCAGAAGTCAATGTAGATTCCTCAATTATTTCAATATCAACTCATGAACTGGTTATGATATACTACTGAATAGAATATCTACCCGGTTATCCTGTATCCTGCAGCCAAAGTACCTAACCTCCATGATCATAACCATGAGAATCTTCAAATATCATCACCACACTTTTGCCTCCCTAGACCACAAAACTAAACTCCACTTATTCCCAAATTTAATTTACAATGAAACTATTGGTTCTACACATGATACAAACTTAGTTTACCACCACTAAATATGAACCAATATCTAAATGAATGGAGAATTTCTACAGAACGTCATATTCCCATCAGATTATACGAACTAATAAGCATTCCACATGCATAAGTGCATAGATATTATAAATAATAGTTTTTGGCCAACTTTTAGGCCAAAGTTGCACTTGAAATTTGGCTGTACAAAATTTGTTAATATCAAAGTGCCCAGCATTGAAAGTAATTAATTCTGCCAATACAAAATATGTATGGTTGCAAGAACCAACCTGAGTACCGTAGATCACAAAAACAGGATCATGGACCACAAAACTGTTGTTCGTTGCAAACTTCAGAGTCACGGAAGGAATTTTAGGTAACCCTTCAGAACTGTGAAAAAATACAGTCAATCCTAGTGCACAGATAAGATAGAAAGGAGAAAGTGGACTCGACATACAGTCTACTCGAGACTACCTGGACTTGTAGCAATACTGCCACGGGTATCCTTCAAAATCTGATTTCAACGCATTTACTTGTCCATTGAACTACAACCAAAAACAGTATAATCAAAACAAACTCCTGTACTTCAGAGGATAACTCAAAAGGCAAGAGGGAGAGAGAAAGTTACCTCCTTAACAACTCTTTCATAGACTTGACCTGGAAGAAACGTGAATGATGTCCCACTATCAACCAGCGCTTCAAAGTTTGTATGCTCAAGACAAGAACTTCCAATGCAGCAAGAGTCCACTCCAACTATGTAAGTTAAACTGGACCACGAACATAAAAAAAATATAACTCCTGGGTAGATGATGCAAGAAAAGAGCAGAATATATGGTGCATGCTCAATTTTTTACTTTTTTCCATCAGAAGACAAAAATGAAGTAGCATGTTCGACAGCTACTCCTTGATCCCCAAAGAATAGCCTCCCTGAGTCATCTTCAGTGAAGCATAACGAAAAAGAGTTCCGAATCAATCCAGCTTTTGCTAAACGACTTGGAACTGAAATTTCTCCACGTCCCAGACCCATAAGACCATCTGGCGCAACTCCATTCAGGTAACCACCAGTTTGTTTACTACCACATCTGAAATAAAAAGAAAATTACTCTGGATCCAAACAATTTTGTTTAGACAATATCTCAAGATGGTAATTCCTGCACAACAAATCTTATTTGAAAAGGCATGCACTAGTAACGGCAATACAAAACACACCCTATAACGACTGGAGCCCGCACAGACATGTTGGATGTGTTAGTGTGACCCGATACAAGATGTAATACGTCTTCAACCAGAACTCCAGAAGTAGATGTACCATCTGAAGCATAGTTGACAGTGTATGGACATTGCTGCTTAGGATTCTCACAATTTAAACCAAATTCACATAACGGATGACTGCAAGAGAGGGACTTGCTAGTGCTAGAGCCAGAAGGATTATACTCGCTAAGATCCTTATCCTGCATAATAGATGCCCCAAAAACCAGGGAGCACCTGCCAATCAATCATCTGAAATAAGTGGTAAACCTCTTACTTGTATGAACAACTACTTCACAGCTGTTTAAACTACATCAAGTATTTCAAAATTTTATATGTTTTGTGCTGCTACAGTGTAAAGCCCCAATGCAACATAACAAGCAATAATTTCAGGTAGATAGTCAAGCAGAATATAAATTTTAACAGTAAAAAAGACTGAGCCACTAAATATGGAAGTCCTAGGGGCTAACCAAGTTTAAAATTAATTCTTTACAACCTTATTTCAAATTTACGCACAACAATTTAGAGATAGCAAGTGAAAAGAGTGTCTATCACATCCAAGACCGATAACCTCATGAGTACCACCAAATCATAAAACTGGTAAAGGTTTCTCCATGAAAAGGATATATGAAAGAACCAAACAAGCTTAGTTATACAGAAGGTGATCACTGGATTTGCTCAGACAGCTGCAGCCAATGACAAAAGACATATTTCCTTCTCTTTTGTAAATTCAGTTATTGCTAGGTATTCTACCATTTAATTAACTTAATTCAAACCATACCAGATAAATCTGAATGAGAATATTCCAGCACACCATAGGTGTGTGGGGAAGGAAAACCATTTATTGATATCTGAAATATGACAAGCAATGTCATTTTTGTGCTTCATAACCAAGAGTTATACCTATGTAAACTGGACTTTAATCTGGAATAGAACTGATCGCTTAAAATACAAAAGAAATGGATCCTACAAGCAACCCATTACGTCAATCACAGAGAAAGAGAAAAAAACTCAGAACATCATATAGAGAAGTTTGCAAGCATAAATATCCGCAAGTGTGGGTGAAAATGTCCAAAACGAGATCAATGGTGAGCAAGAGAAAAACTGAAAAAACAAAATGAAAGGCAATGGACCAACCAATATGAAGCCAAGGACAAATCTTTTAATTGCCAAGTAGCAAAATCTGTTATGTTTCTTAACAATTAACGATAAACTTGCACTTCAGATGAACATATTTTGATTGTTAAAGTATAAATGAAAATTTGAGTTGATGCCAAATTGAACATTAGAACCACCAGAGGGCCTGCGTTTTAAATTAGAATGGGCAGATAAAGGTACCAATAATGTAGACCATGGAAATAGTCTTAATTATTATTTAAATGTAGTTGTCAAAACAAAACTATAGTGGAAAAACCAGTAATATTTAACTGCCTGACCATGCAGTCAGAAAATAAAAATCCAACTAAAGTCAAACATCAATCTGTAAGAACAAAAGAGTCTACAACATGTCTTGATTCTAAGAACTTCAATCCTATAAAAAACCCAAGAAAGCAAGAAACCAGAAAACATGATCCCAGAAAAATTGAAGGGAGTGAGTATCTGCTAACCTATCCCTAGCACATGGCAAATGCTTTGGTATGCACTATATTTGTGTTCATATATGCAGGAGAAGAAGGAACAAGAAGATCTCAGCAAAGGAAGCATCACCAGAATCAAAATTGCAATGATGATACAAAAGAAAGCTTGCATACCAGACTGCTGTAGTAACTGGAAGATAAAGGTGCACATTGTACACAATTGCAGGGAACCCACAGTAGATCACTTCCAGCATCCAATGCAACAAGAAAAGAAACTTTTGGTGTGCCCATGTCAATCCACATATAATGTAACCTGTTTTGAGTGAAAATGAATAAACTAAAGACACGAGATCCTTAAGGTTTAATTTGTGTAAATTTCAAAATGACGAATGTTCCCTTCAGCCACCGAAGATGTCCAAGGACTCAGAAACTCGTAGTTATGACTACAAAGTTACTTGCAGCAATAAAACAAGTACACTCTATTTAATTGACATATTGGATTCAGCCCTGACTGATTATTTGTGGAAATGCCAGATAACAACATTCTATTAATCATATAGAGAAAAGGCATATTAGCTAGTGATTGTGAGATGACTTGATAAAACTATATTTTGTTCATTTGCAGTCCATCCGGCACAAACCAATACCTCTGTCTAGGAAACATCATTTTAAGTTCACCAAAACCCACATTTTTTTAACCAAACCACTAGATACTACTCATGAAGTCAATTCAACTGACTTGAATAATGCATGTAACTCGGAGAATTTCTACAAGTACATAACTGCCACGACTAGCAACAGTGAGGTGGGGAGATGATATGATACCTATAGCACAACAATGTCTGCTTTAGATTACATTTTTCTGTAACTTCGAGGAACTTTAAGTGGAGAATTAAATTTCTCTAAATATGAATGAATTTCTATAACTTGAGTAATTTTTATGGATGGATATCTACCAATTTTAATGTGAAAGACTGTTGTATTGACCATATCATTGCAATAATCAACATATCTAAATCACGAACATCAAAAGAAGGAATATTATATAGGAATGTGAGTGGTATCGACAATTTCCCCGTTGCAAATCTCGATTGTATGCACACACTCCAAAACTTCTCAAAGGTTTGGCCTTTCCTAGTAACTAGGAGTCTCTCCATCCCCTCTTTAAGATTTAGATGTAAATTATCATCTGTTTTATCAATATAATTTTAGCTGTAATTAGCTTAAATTTTTCACATTCAAGATATTCTCATAATCTCTCAAAAAGTCCAGAATAAATAGATGCTTTACCGACTTGTCGATATTGTCCACCAAAACCTCCCATTCAATTGGATTATTGCAGAAATAAAACTAAGGAAATAACTGTATAACCATATCACATCTCAAAACATAATATTCATAGAAAAAATCGAAAATCACAGATCCCACACCCTCCAATTCACAGGCAGACACATTCATGAGAAAGAGAGAGAAGTAACCATCCAAAGTCATTTCCGAGGGGTAAGGTAACGCTGCCTCTGGAAGGGTAGAGGAATTGGAACTGAGGGTTAAGCTTCAGCTTCTGCCGCTGTACATCACTGCTCAATAGCCGCCGATAATAGTCCAAACTCCGACGCTTCGGCCACGCATCAGCGTCTCCAACCCTATCGGCAATTCCTGCTCCATTTCTTGAAACCCTAGCGCTATGATGCGCCTTTGCTTCATCCGAAAACCTATGCACTAGCTTTGCGGAATATAAATTACTCTCACAAAAGACACAGCAAATATACAAAACAAACAGTAAATCAAGCAAAATAAATCGAATCTCCATTCCTGAAGCAAAGAAGAAATGCGAAAATATAGTATTAACTGTATGTATATGAACTATCTCTATATGCTTGTATTTGTTTATAATATACAGCAGAGAAAGAGTGAATGGAAAATGTGTATATATGGAAGATATAATAGTAAGAGAGCTAAGAGGGAGAATGTGCTAAAATGCGCAGGGGTGTGAAGGTAATGGGTAAGGCGAGTTGCAGAGTTGCTATTGTCTGGATACTGGAGTGAGGAAGAAGATGCGATCAGGAGTGGGGTGTATTGTGCACCCTGCGCATTTTAAGGCAAGCCCAACAAAGGAAAAAGTAATGGCCTGTTTGGTCACACGTTTAGTGGCTCTCTCCTTTTATTTATTTTAGACCACCTATATTATGAATATTCAAAAATAATCTCAAGGATGTTTAAGCCCCATTTTTTAAAAAAATTTATTTTTTAAAAATTTATTTTTAACCACATATTCTTTAATAAAATAATATTACACGTAAAATAATTTAATTTTTAGTTATATATTCTTTAAAAATCACTATTTAAAAATACATTTTTTTCTTTCGACTTAAACAAATGCTTTAAAAAAATTATTAAAGAAAAATTAAGGGTGTGTTTAATGGATATTATTTTGGAAGAGTATATTTTGGAATAGCAGATTGATGGAGAATATATAGTTGAAAAAGAAAAAAATTATTGATGTGATGAAAAATATTATTTTATTAAAAAATGTGTTGTTGAAAATAAAAAAAAAATGAGAATAATAATTTTAATGTGACTCAAACAGGGCCTAGGGTCAGAAAAATAAATGGAAAAGGTATTTGGCTAAATAAACTTTAATGTTGGTAAAAGGCCAAGGAGAGGGTGAGGACTAAGGAGGCGCCACGTAGGTGGTCCCCACAGGGGAGAAAGAGACGTTGCTTTCGATTGGTTCGCCGCATTACAGATTTTTCTGTCCCAAATGTAATTTGTTGTCGTGTAATACACTATAAGTAAGATAAAAATTCGAATTAATTATAAAAAGTAATAATAATTTTAGTATAAATCTCTTTAATTTGTTTTTTACAAGATATATATTTAAAATATATGTTAATTAGTGAATATTCGTTTCACGTTCATGTATAATCAAGTTATTATGCCCTTGTCTGGGTTTTTTTCTTCTTAAGAATCCAATTTTCGTTAACTTGCGTACTGTCCATTTTGAGACTTGGGCCTCTCTTAAATGTAGTTTGTGTTCGAATCTTAGAGAAAGCGAAGAAAGTTATGAGAGGTAAGATGGATTTAGGCTCGTCAAAAGTGGACAGTACGTAAGTTAACAGTTTGAGCACAGAAGTCGTGAGTAATATTTTGGAGAATGTATAATTAAAAAATAAGAAATTCTTTAAAATTTACGTGTAATATTATTTTATTGAAAAATATCATGTTAAAAAGATGAGAAAGAAATATATATTTTTTTAATAATGGAGCCCAAACATGGGCATATCAAACTACGTTATCTATCATACAGAAAATGACTTAAATACTGATACAATATATATCAACTGTCAAGTTAGTGTTCGAACTAAAATTAGAAATTGTAGCCGACTATAAAAATTGAACTACTAGATTAAATTTTACGTCTTAACAACTACGTATATATGGACATACGACGGTGATATGTACTAATGGAGGCTATTAGTATTAATTGTACCATACTTTACTTAAATGTGAAGTTGAATGATAATGCAAAACGTGCAAGCAAAAGGGAGTTCACACCATGATGGAATGAATTGGAGGTCCCTTGATTTTGATTTATAGTTGAGAGGGACAATATGGACTACATTCACATGGGTATAATCCATTTTGTTAGATAAAAGGTCATAAGTTGGATTGATTAGATTTATATCAATCAATGAAGTTTCATGGGAAAATCTTATCAGACTTGATTAAATGGTTTATTGTCGAGGCCTTTTAATTAAAGGGAAAATATTGTAATTAACGATATTTGAGAAATTTTGCATGAATTGATCATAATTAATTATATTTATAAAAGAATATTGATAATAACTTGTGAATGAAATTTGTGGTAATAAAAGCATTATGTAATATATATCATTATATTTTCTTTCTCATCATAATTTCTTCTAAAATTAAGCCCATGTTTGGTATAGATAAAAATCAAATTTTTAATAGATTTTGATAAAAATTGTTGAAATGTGTGAATGAGAAGTTGAAAAAATTTGTGAATCTTATAAAATGTGTTATCAAAAATGAATTTTTAAAAATAGAGATCAATCAGGGCAAAATGAAGCTATTGTTTTCTATTTATTCAAAACTTCACGATGAATAATGTAAATAGAATTGTTCTTTCATTGATTCTAAATTGGATCGCGGTGGCTGTGTGATAAGTGCAATTCACTCATGTTTTAGACACCATTTAATCTTGATATTTAGCTAATTCCTACAAGCTTCAGAGCGTTTTAATGTTGTTTTATAGGTGAGGTGGATAAGTAAAAATGGTGAAGTGTGGAGCTTGAAAGTGAACCAAATATGATGTCGATGAAGTAAGCTAAAAAGAAGAAGGAACAAAAGTGTACGAAGATTACAAAGAAAGAAGCCAAACAAGCATGTGAATGACTTGAAGTGAACTACAAGTGCAGCGCCCAGGCGCTAACTCAATGGTGTCTAAGCGCCACACTTTACAAGCCAAAGGAAAATATCCAGCTGCTCGGCGCCCATGCACCCCCGTAAACAAAAAATATGTAGCAAGCTAGCGCTAGGAGCCAGGCACTCAAGTGCCAACACAAACACATAATCGCGGCATCGCGATGCTGTGAAGCCAGCTTCAAAAGGCCACTCGACTACATGAAGAGTTTTAAATTATTTAGGTTTCTTTTAAGGCCAAATCCATCCCCAATTCATCCAAGACTTGAGAAGACCATAAATACAATCCTAGAGACCATTTTTAGAGGGGGGAAATCAATGAGCAAGAGGCAAGGAACAAGATATTGATCTAGAGAAAGAGAGACAACATCAATGAGGAGAATTCAAGCGCCAAATCAATTTGTCGCTTCTCTTATTCGTGAACTATATTCTAGAACTAAACCTAACTCGAGACATGTTTGAATTTTAATACAGTTATTTCTTTAAGTTTTTTTATAAGTTTATTTATGTTGATTCTTGTGCATTGCTTTCGATTACCTGTTCAATAGTTGAATGATTTGATATTTTAAATTTCGGTGCTCGAGAAAGGAAAATTTAGGAGTGATCTAAGAATAACACAACTTAGACTTTTTAGATTTTGAGAGAAAATATGAAGTCTTTTGGGCTTATTTCATTTAAGAACCATTTACTTAATAATTTCTAGATTTTAATTCGGAATAGAGATATTGGAATTAAATGTGGAGATGGGTTTTATTCAATACCCCCAAACTTAAGTTCTT
>CAIGRO010145740.1:0-17051 GCA_903798355.1 Fraxinus baroniana | reverse complement strand
GCTGAAGTCAACTGGAGCATATAAGGCAGCATCTCGATTAGCAAGTGCTACTCCTCCTCCTGCCCACGTGCTTAGCCGTGGAATTGGCTGGCAGGTCAGTAAAAGAAAAAAAGAGAAGTAGATTTTTCCATCAAACAATTTTTACATTTACTGAGATAATTTCAAGAACCTTTAGTAAATTTTGTGTATGATTTAAAACCAACAAGTAAATCTAAAACAACTTAGCAGGATAGACACATCTTTTTGAAAGTTCTAAGTTGAAGAATTGCTCGTAGCTTGGAGTTTGATGTGAAGTTACTGATATATATTTCACTTTGACTCACTCTATTTTACATAAAACATATAAAATCTTCTCTTATTTATAGGGCATTGGGATTCTTTTGGATGGACTATTTGGGACAGTTACTGGATCTACAGTTTCAGTGTAAGTGTTTTTTTCCTATGTTGGTATTTCATTAATTTTCTTTGGTGGTTGCTTGCTCAACAACCCTCACAACAACAGGGAAAATATTGGTCTTCTTGGAAGCACTCGCGTTGGCAGCCGCAGGGTAATCCAGATTTCAGCTGGATTCATGATTTTCTTCTCAATGTTAGGTATGTATATGGCCCGATCTCTCTAGGAAACTGTATTTTTCACTTTCATCTCACTCAAAATTTTGTCCTCAAAACACATGCAGGAAAATTTGGAGCATTGTTTGCATCAATACCTTTCACAATCTTTGCAGCCGTGTATTGCGTCATGTTTGGTCTTGTTGGTGGGTTAATGGGTTCTACTTTATATATATATTTTTTGCTTTGTCACTTTGTCAATTCACTTAATTGTTTTCCACTATTTCCAGCTTCTGTAGGGTTATCGTTCTTGCAATTCACAAACATGAACTCATTGAGAAACCTCTTCATCACTGGTGTTTCTCTTTTCCTAGGCTTATCTATCCCCGAGTATTTCAGGGAATATACCACCGCTGCTCTTCATAGTCCTGCACACACAAAAGCTGGATGGGTGAGTTGCTCAACTTTTACATAAAAGCATTGATGAATGGATTTTAAGGAAAGACTATAGAGGATAATTGTTAAAGGACAAATTCCACATTGTATAAGGACTTGGGCTACTTCTTTCAATAAGGTTAACCTTTTAAGGTGGTACTCCAAAGTCTTAATAATAACGCATCATTTCAATGTTTTTCTCTCATGTTCTTTTGGTGTGCAGTTCAATGATTTCCTCAACACCATCTTCTTATCCTCCCCAACTGTTGCCCTACTTGTTACTGTATTCCTGGACAACACACTTGACATTAAAGACAGTGCTAGAGATCGAGGAATGCCATGGTGGGCCAATTTCAGAACGTTCAAGGGAGACAGTCGGAATGAAGAGTTTTACACCCTTCCATTCAATCTCAACCGGTTCTTCCCTCCATCATGATACAATATCAATGGCGAATGCAATCTCAACCGGTTCTTCCCGCCATCATGATACAATATCATTGGCGAAGACAAATCATAAGCTGAAAAAGGATTGTGCTTAATTGCTTATAGCTTGCTGCAACCCTATAGTAGAGATAAAATTGAGCTGTGAGTCTGTATGTTTTGATACGTCCATGAATCGACAGATTACCTCTTCTGCCATTATTTTTTCATTTATTTAAATCAATTTGGCTTGGGTTATTCAATTTTAATCCAATAAACTAAGTCATCAGTTTCTACTCGTGCAATGTCTGATTCATTTCATAATTTAACAAGAGTTTACCTGGAAGCCTGCAAATTAGACAGATAAAACTGGGAACGTGCAAAGCTACGAGTTACTGTTGCATTGAGCAATGGAGAATGCTATTGTGTGCATTGATGTGAAGACATACAGTACATATAGGATTCCATATGACTGTCGCTATGATCATGAACTGACAGCCAAGAATATATTTTGTACACAATACAATTAGGAAAGCAACTATAGAAAAATGGAATGAGATCATGAACTGACAGCCCAGAATATATTCTGCACACAATACAATTAGGAAAGCAACTACAGAAAAAATGGAATGAAATTTATTATGGTCTATCATCCCTGCAAGATAGAACTTCCATCAAGGACGCCAATCTAGGGCATGTAATCATGGAACAGTCGCGAGCCACTGGTTTTTTTAAGGAGTCGGCAAGCTGATCAATGTTGCGTGGACATGAGCAACAAGAAGCTGGCTGTTACTTGTATAGAGATTATCATCATTCGTTTTAATTAGTCAATTGGTTTGTTAATGTTTGTTATTAGTTCAGAATTAGTTACATAGGTTTTTTTTACCTTTTTACCTTTATGATGTATCTGTATATATACTGTGCACTCTATTTTAGTAAAGTGTGGAACGGGAATTATTACTTCCCAAAAATAAAATTTCACTTTCTAGATATTCTCATGGTATCAGAGCGGTGACGACCTAAGGTTTTACCGATCATCTTCGTCGATCTACGAACGAGGAGAAACTGTAACAAATTTTAGATGGTGGAGGGTGAAGAAATGATGACATAACTGATCCGGGAATGGTTTTGGTCACATTGCCGCTGACATGGAGGAATTATTTGGCCTGGAACAGATCTGTTCGTATAGCCCTAGGGGGGTAAATGAAATTGGGAATAATCGATGTTTCAATTGAAGTGCCAAGCAAGGATTCAGTGATTATGAGAGGTGGAATCGTGTTAATTACATGGTAACCTCATGGATTCTAAACTCTATCTCGAAGGAGATAGTAGGTACGTTTTTGTACACCACTACTACAAGAGAGCTGTGGACGAAAATTGAAGAAAGGTTCGTAGGATGCAATGGACCTCAATTGTACCAGATCCAGAGGGAAATATCTTCTTTGAAATAGGGAACATTGAATATAACACAGTATTACACAAAGCTTAAGAGGCTTTGGGACGAGCTGACATATCTCATGCCACTGCCGCAATGCAATTGTGGATTGGCAAAGGCAGCTACAAAGATGACTTCGTTTAACAGACTGATGCAGTTCTTGATGGTACTAAACAAAGAGTATGACCATGTGAGGAGCCAGATCTTAGTCACTGAACCATTACCAACGGTGAATAAAGCTTACTCAATGGTTCAGAGAGTAGAGAAACAAAGGGAGGTGCAAGTTGTATATGGTGAAGGTGCTGAAATAAACGCTTCAAAATAATTGGATATCCTGACTAGTATAAGGAGCTTAAAGAGAAGAAGAAAGGAAAGCATATGGCAAATCTGGCAGAGACACATCTTGATCTGATAAATGAAGAAATAGGGGATGGATTGAAGGGACAAATGCAGGGGATGGATTTGAATGAGGTTATTCAACAAGAACTTATCAAAATTTTCAAAGGGAAAGGCAACAACATGGTGAACTTTGCACACTTTGAAGATTTCGCAGTACTCACACCTGAATGCATTTATGCTTTATATACCTGTAACTTTATAGAAATAGGCTCTTGGATAGTTGACACTGGAGCATCCAATCATGTGTAATGATCTGAAGCTTATACATAAACCAAAAATTATCACCGCCACTGTACCCGTATATCTACCTGATGGAACCATAAACAGAATTGAACATTCTGGTAATATAATTCTCAACAAAAATCGTACCCTCACGGAAGTTTTACACATACCTACCTTTAAATTTAACCTACTTTTTGTGAACAAATTGACCAAAAACTCAAATCTCAAATTCATCTTTCTTGATGATCAATGCTTGGTGCAGGACCGTCAAACTGAGGAGACCCTGGCAGTTGGTAGAACCATCAAGAACCTTTGCATTCTAGATAAGAGCACTATACAAAATATACCCATATACACTGTAATAAGTCGGTGATTACTTCTAAAGCCTCTTTACCTTCTAAAACTTGTAATGATCAGCCTGATAATGTCATTTTGTGGCACAAAAGGCTTGGTCATGTTTTTGAAAGTGTCTTACAACATTCAATAGTAGAAACACAGTGTAATAAAGGTGATTTCAACCCTTGTAATGTACGTGCATTGTCTAAACAACACAGATTACCATTTCAAGAAAGTCATATTCAGTCCAATAGACCTTTTGAACTTTTACATATTGACATATGGGGACCTTACAAAAGGGCTTCCATATGTGGAGCACACTATTTTTTAACTTTAGTTGATGATTTCACTAGAGCTACTTGGACCTTTTTATTGAAACACAAGACTCAAGTTTTGCATATCATGAAGTTTTTTCACTAGATGATTAAAAATCAGTTTCAAAACAGCCTTAAAAGTATCAGAACTAACAATGGTTTTGAGTTCCTAAGTCAAGAGTTTCAAAATCTCTTAGCAACTAATGGAATTTCACATCAAAAGTCGTGTGTCTACACCCCCACAACAAAACGGGGTTGTAGAGAGAAAATATAAACACTTACTTCAAGTAGCTAAAAGTCACATGTTTGAATCTCATTTACCAATTTATCTCTGGGGAGAGTCCATTTTAATAGCAACTTACATTATAAACATGCTTCCCTCCAAAATTTTGAATTGGAGAACACCTTTTGAATTGTTAAACAACATAACACCCACCTATCATCTGTTTGTGCTATGCCACCAACACTTTTCCTTCAAAACACAAGTTCTCTCCCATAAGTTTTAAATGTATTCTACTAGGTTTTAGTTCAAGACAAAGGATACAAGGTTTTTGACATTAATAATCGACAGATTCTTGTGTCTAGGGATATGATCTTCCATGAGCACATATTTTCATATAATAATCAATGCAAATATGATCTTGTAGCACCCTTACCTATACCTGCTGTTGAGCATGAGGCTGATGATGACATATTAAATGAAAATAACACTTTGCCACCAAGACAAGATCACACTATTCAAGAAAATACTCCACAGGTTGAGGAACCAAATTTTCAACCACCACCTGCTGCCAGGGATAACAACAGTCTAACACTTGAGATAAGTGATGAAGTTGATACCCAAGTACAGACACAGAATCAAAATATCACATCTGCTATCCCAAGAAGAAGCAATAGACAAAAAGCCACTCCCTACTGGCTTCAAGATTTTGTACTGATTTCAGTCACAGTGATAACATTCAGCTTGATGTTCAACCTGTTGTCACACCACATTCTGAACAATACACCCCAAATACATTTCCTTTTCATGTTTCACAAAGCTTCAGTTCACATTACACTAACTTTCTTTCTAATGTCAATACTGTTCAGGAGCCTAGTTCTTATAGGAAAGCTAGTACTAAAGCTGAATGGATTGAGGCGGTGAATGCTGAACTAGATGCACTAGAAAAAAATGAGACATGGGAGTTAGTTTCCCTCACCCTAGACAAAAAACCAATTGGATCTAAATAGGTCTTTAAAGTAAAATTGAGGGCAGATGGGACATTAGATAGGTGCAAAGCTAGATTAGTAGCTAAGGGGTACCATCAAGTAGAAGGGGCTGACTACTTTGAGAGTTTTTCACCTGTGGCAAAGCATGTAACCATTAGAATTTTCTTAGCAATTGCTACTACTAAGATGTGGCCCATTTTCCAACTAGACATTAATAACGCCTTTTTACATGGGCTCCTGGAGAAGGAGGTGTATATGTGGCCACCGTAAGGATATTCTAAAGCAAAAGGGAAAGATTTATAAGCTTAAAAAATCTCTCTATGGGCTAACACAAGCCAGTAGGCAATGGAACACTGAATTGAGCAAACATCTTGAAAACTATGGTTTTCATCAATCTTCTCATGACCATTGTTTGTATATTATGACCAAGGATAACTAGTTTGTGGTTGTACTTGTATACATTGATGATCTACTTGTAACAGGGAATTGTGAAAAGGAAATACAGAACCTCAAGGCATCTCTTCATTCAACATTCACCATCAAAGATCTAGGGAATGCCAAGTATTTTCTTGGCATAGAAATAGCAAGAGCAAAGGATGTGACATATGTAAATCAAAGAAAATACGCACTTAACTTGGTTACTGATGCTGGTCTGTCGGAGCAAAGAGCAATGTCACTCCTCTACCAAAGGGCTTGAAATTCATTGGAGGAAATGATAAATTACTTGACAATCAAGATAAATATAGAAGGCTTGTTGTTTTGTATCTCACCTTGACTAAGCCAGACATCACCTTCAGTGTACAGTAATTGTCTCAATATGTACATTCACCAACATTGGCTCACTAGAATGCTGCAATTCACGTCATTAAATACATCAAATGAACATTATCTAGTGGCCTGTTCTATCCTGTAACAAACGGATTCAACATTGAATCATTTTGTGACGTTGATTGGGCTTCTTGTCCAGATACACAGAAGTCACTCACAGGGTATTGCATCTTCCTAGGAGGAGCTCTTATCTCATGGAAGACAAAGAAACAAACCACAGTTTCTTGAAGTTCAGCGGAGGCAGAGTATCAAAGTATGGTAGCTATTGTTTGTGAGCTGCTGTGGATATCTTACATTTTATCTGATTTTCAAATTCCTCTTCTTCTTCCTATTTCCCTGTGGTGTGACAATGAAGCAGCTCTCCATATTAGTGCTAACCCCCTGTTTTACGAGCGCATGAAACACTTGGACATTGACTGTCACATTGTTCGTAACAAGTGTAAAGAAGGCTTCATCATTCCCAAGCACATCTCCACACATCATCAGCCAGTAGACATTTTTACCAAATCTCTTCCTAGACCACAGTTCAATAAAATCATCTCCAAGTTGGGACTGCTTGATTTTCACCACGATCCCACTTGAAGGGATGATATAGAGATTATCATCATTCATTTTAACTAGTCAATTAGTTTGTTAATGTCTGTTATTAGTTTAGAATTAGTTACATAGGTTTTTTTACCTTTTTACCCTTCTGATGTATCTGTATATGTACTGTGCACTCTATTTCAGTAAAGTGTGGAACGGGAATTATTACTTCCCAAAAATAAAATTTCACTTTCTAGATATTCTCAACTTGATCTCGGACAAGTGAAATTCTAATGTAACTTGCTTCAAGCGAGAGTGAAATACTAGATTTCCACATAAGTATGTGGCACCTACGTTGTCGCAATTTATTGTTGGTGTGGATAGAGTTGACATACCAAGATCTGTTAGTAAGTTGGTTACCTGGTTAAGTTCAGATGCAGTGGAAACTATGGCGCCATACTCTAAGCTTCAGTCGAGCAATGAACAATGGTTTTTTGTTTCTTAGAGAGGACATGTTAGACATTTAAACCTGAGAACATAATAGTGAAAACCTTATTTATTCAAAGATACTCCATGTCAAATCACCAAGAGAAAAAGAGCAAAAGCGTACCCAAATTAATGGAAACGGAGATAGTTGTGGGTTTTTGATCTTCCTCTTCAATACGATTTTTCTCAAAGAAAAGTCTTTGTATTCTTTCTAATGATGGGATGGAAGAGAGAATGAGAACACACGTATAAAATTGGAGACCATAACACTAATATATATTTTCATCTGTATTTTAGCCCATCATAAAATATAACAAAAGAAAACATGTTTCTACATATAATTAGGCCCATACTTTATTAGATACCCAAACCCCAATAACTTTAACTCCTATCAGATCAGCTTAACTTTAAGATAGCCTTTAATCCACACTTAATTACATATGTAAGCTCACATGACAAATTGTTTTCCCAATAGGACCAACTTACATGATTGACTTTGAAGAAGACAACATACGCTATTGTGGATGTACAGTCATCAGAATTTCCAGCCTAATCTTTGCAAATGCATGTAAAGGGAGTAGGATATTTTTATGAATGAAGGTACCATGATGGAGAGTTCCTTTTAGGCATAGTAGGATTCCTTTTATTTGCTTAAGCTTCCAAGGTCTTTGAAAGAGAAACGGTTAGCTATATGTTGAATGAGTTTTGGTAGCATCACTACCAATGATGATGATGATGATGATGATGATGATGATGATGATGTCATCAACATAGACAAGAAGATAAATCAAGTGTCTGTGGTCTTTGCAAATGAAAACGGAGCCATCAACGTGGGAATTGTTGAATCCGTTAACTACTAAGAAGGATTGCAGTTCATTATACCAAGCTCGTGGTGCCTGTCAAAGACCATAAATAGCTTTGTTTAGTTAGCATATGTGTCGTGAAAATGAGGATGGAATAATGAAACCTGGAGGTTCCTACATAAAGACATCATCTATTATTGAGCCTTGTAAAAATGCATTATTTATATCTAACTGCCTCAGTGACCATCCCTCTGAAACAACCAGAGTGAGAATAATGCACAATGTAGTTTACTTAACAAGTAAGCTTTACGTTTCAATGAAGTCCATACCAGGTCTGTAATGAAAATCCTTGGCAACTGAACGTGCTTTATGTATAGCAATTGTGCCATCTGGGTGTCTGTTAATTATATAAATACACTAGCAGCCTATGACGTTCTGTGTGTTGTTTTGTGGTACTAAGGTCCACGTGGAATTACTGAGAAGAGTGGCATACTCCTCACACATCTGTACACCATTTGAAAAGTTTTTCAGCTTGGGATAGAATTGCGGTTTCAACCTCTACAGATGGCTCAAGGGTAGTATGAAGTTCAAGTGCCACTTATTTCCATACAAATCAGAAGATTACAGTGTTTTCCAGGGAGTAATAGTTGCATGTTAACTATCTGATGAATATGGTGAAAAATATAAACATAAGTGAAAAGAGGACTTTTTACATAAAAAGATAATATTTTTGTAGTATTCATTAACTCAAAATAATGAAAAGAATATACAGGTGGTAATTTGAGTCTAAAACTCATGCCAAAGCTCATTAACAGAGGCTTGGTTCATTTTCATGAGGAACATTAACCTAATACAATACTTACTCTGAAGAGGGAGACAATATCTGGTTCAAATAAAACTTGCTGAGGACATTGGAACAACAATGTTGATGTCTTCAATAAACACTGACAGTGGAATGGGACTATTGATGTTTGCACATGCATTCTTTGCATCTTGGCTGTCGATAAATGCTTCTGCCTAAAGGCCGCACATGTACTCGTTGACCTTCTTCAATCATCTTTTCCATTCTGTTCTCAAAAGTACTCCACCCAATACTGCTATTTTCTTGTAAAATCGCAGCAAGTCTTTTCTTGCTTGGTCTTACAATGGGAGCATTTCCACTATCATAATATGCCCGAAAACCAGACACAAGGGATGAAAGCTGGCTCCCGGAGTCTGTCATTGCAAAAACATCAGCAGCGGCACAAGCAATAAAGTCCAAAGCTGCTAGCTGCATTCAAAGAGATTCTCGTGACTTAGCACATAAGAAGCAAGTATCTTAATAACAAACTCTTTTTGGAAAGAACTGAATGATGTTCTATAAATGATTTGTCATAAGCTGTAAAGCACCACCTAGAAGGCTATTTACCTGTGAAGAAAAATTCCTAAAAGGTGCAAGTTCAGATGGTGAGAGAAGATCCTCCTTTGTAACCAAATTGGGATATAGGCTAGTTAGAGGATGCATCCTTGTTCTTCCTCCATAAATTTGGGACCCAGCAAGATAAATGTAAGTTCCACGCTTGAAACCTAAACCAGCAAGAACTAATGCAGCTTCTTCCGGCGTCAATGGACATTTCCCCATCTGTCTGAGTTCCTGGGGAGAGAGAGGTCTGCGGTCATCAAACGAGATCAGAAAACAACTTAAATAATTTAAACAAGTTGATTAATGCATGATTATTTAGAAATCATACTTCATTTTCTTCAACCGCTTGATGACAAGCGGAAAGTGTTCTTCCCTGTATGCTTGAAGTTCCCTTCTCTCATTTTCTCCACCCCCAAACTCACACATTGAATAGGCTACCATATCAATTTCGAACCTCAAGTGCAAAGCAAGATAGTTAGAAGGGCTTCCTATGGTGTTATGCTCTGTAGAAGGGACGTCTGATATGAAGTCTCCAAGAAGTTGCTTGTCTAACATGCTCCTTGCAGAATTATATTTTCTTATCCTCTTAATCAGTAATGATCCAGCCTTCTGAATTTTTGGTACAAATTTTAAAGCATGGAAATTACATTTGCATCGTAGTCTCTGCAAAGAAAGAAAAAAATTCACTATTTTGAGTTAAACAAGTAACTATTTATCACAACATAGTATTATAATATGCATATTTTGAAAACAAAGATATCTTGGGCAAGCAAGTAGTGGTATCAAAGTCAGCCAGACTATCTAGGCTGTGGCAACCTGGAATTGGGGCCGGGCCATGGACTGTCCCTCTTTTGAAGGTGGGCCATGCCAAGCTCAAAGGCCAGTTCTGTCTAATAGAAAAGATAACCAAGATTCACTGGGAGATGGGTCGTAGGCTGGCCTGGAATGTCTTCACCTGGCCTGTCTTGGTTGATATCCCTAGGAACTTGAATCTATTATGAATTACACGAAGGTGATAAGAATGTTCTTAACCTGAAGGTTAAAAGGAAATGGGTCAAACCCAAGTCGATTTCCGAATCCGAGGAAGTGAACAATTCCATTACTCTGTAGCAGAGGAAGTACGTTCTTAATGTATTCATGAGGTGTTGCCTCCTTCGGAAGATCTGCATCAGTTATCTGGAAAAGCAATACAAGAGGCTTACACATTTTTCTCCAAAGAAAAAGCATTTCTTATTCAACAATATCAACTGGTAAGGTGCACACAAGACTGCCAATTTCTTCAAAATCTATTGATTTTAGGTCAGGAGGGAGCTCTTTCACAATATCGACATCATCCTTCAAAACATTTAGGAAATTCTCCTCTTGATAAATATCACTGAATTGGCTGCAATCCCAAGTAATAAGAAAGTTAAATTGAAGATAGAGATAAAGAAATAGAAATATATCAATTGGTAAGGGGAATCATTGCGATATTATTTTAGATATGGATGTATATTAGCATGTGTGTGGGTGTATTGCTTCGTTTCTACTATTTACGAGTTACAGAAGTAACATTTTTCGTTCTGGTTTAGATGTAATCATATACTAGTATCATTAGAAACAAAAAAACAATAAATTATAATTAAATGGAGAATAGAGGGAACATATATTACCTTGGATCCTTCCATACATTGCTATAAAGAAATTTGGGAATCACTAAAGTTGCATTTAGCAGAGACGCTACAGCAACACCATTACAGACCTGCAGGTAAAGCCCAAAACAGGATTTTTTTTATTTTTGTTTTTATGCATAATCATGCTTGAGCTAGTAGTAAGAGAGAATTATTTTCATGCAAGCAAAAATATTCGTAAATGATATAACAGGCACAGTTTTATAACATAGAGGAGCTTATGGTTTGAGTGATTTCAAAGAGTATTATTTTCTGCTTCACGATGCTGGTACAGAGTATGAGCCAACCTCTTGCCCATTGTTGCATAGCAATGACGATGTAATGATAAAGCAACAATAGATGCTTTTAAGTTACTATATTGTAGAAAGTAATGCAAAAAATACAGCTACCTACAATCAACTGATATAAAATCTTCCAGCTATATAAAATAGTAACAAAATAATTGAAAATAGTAATTGTCCGATAATTGTTAATGTCATCAAGTTTGTCAGATTAAAGATATACAGACAGAACATCACACCTCTCAGTACAAAGAAGATTATAGAGTTATTATCATCACAATCAAGGAATATGATCACCTTTGAAGTTCACAAATAAAAATAAGAATCAGAAGAAGGTTAAATTCTTACGGCAACTCGTTGTTGATTTAGACCTCCATTTGCACTTATCAATATAAAACCAGTGCTGTTCCTTGGTTTCCCTGCCATTTTACCAAGTTCAGAAGCACATTATTTTCCATTAGAGATATGACAAATGTACAATGCAATCAATGATAATAAGTTCATTCATGAACAAAGTTCAAAATGACTACACTATACCTTGAAAATTTCTCTTATGTGCACAAGGTTTCCACAGTAATGCCTGAGGGTAAGTTTCCTTCCAAAACTTTGATAGTTTTGGCTCATTTTCTCTCTGGAGCATATGCATGCATACAAAATTATATATATATTTTTTAACCAAAATGCATGAATTATATCATTAGGGACTTGGATCAAACCTCTGCAAGAGAAATAGAAGCCAAATTAAGTAGTCGATGATACATCTTCACTGGACTTCTTTCTTGATCATAGTATATAGCTTTTCTCTCCTACCGGTATACCAAGAAAAGATATACGAAGTGTAAACATCATTTTTGGCTAGCTAATAAAACTTTGACAATTAAATGAGAAGTCTTTAGTATCAGGTAAAATAAAGAATAGGATCACTCAAAGGGGTCAGAGATATTAGAAACAGGATGGAAGAACCAGAAATAAGAAAAACTTATATGTCATTTTAATCTCCAAAACATTGATTATTAAGAGAATTCATATAAATAAAACAATTTATCAAGTATACCTCTGTTACTACTGATTTTCTAGGAGCCGGAATATGATGGAAAATCACGGGATCAAAAATGGAAAACATCGCAGAATCCAAAAGAAAAAGAAAACACACCAACGCAAATGTGAAAATAATTGACCTAATGTGTCTATGCAGCCACCATGTGTGCCTTTTCCCAGCATAAACTCCTTTACAAGGCTTCACAGTATCATTCTTAAACCCTTTACCAAATACAGAACTATCCAAATGGTAGTCACCCCCAGACACCCTTCTACCTAAAGAAGGATCACTATTTTGTATCATTTCTGTCCACCTAAATTGATAATCTCTAAGCCCAGATGATGCATCGAAATTTAAAGAATCAAGACGACTTCTTCTAGGAGATCCTTGCTTCCCCATTCCTTCAGAAATAGGACATTTCTCTTCAAAACTTTCAAGTAGCCAGAATTAGTCTTTCATTGCCATACGTTGATTCCAAGAATTCATTGCTCGTAATCGAGAATTGCACTAAACAAACACCATATGCAGTAAAGTCCAAATAAACTCTATTGCGACATTATTCTCAAGTACTCTCTCTCCCCCTCGGTGTTTGTGTGTGTGTGTTTGCACGTGTGCAGCATTACATTCTACTTGATGGGATTTGAAAATCTTGAAGCTGCGTGGGAAAGAACTAGTGCAAGAAGATAAAATGGGCACATCAAAGTAAGCATAGATTGGAAGCGAAGTGAAAAAAAATATTTGGTGACGGTTGCATTATACACATCAAAATGTAAATGGAAGTTGAAACTATAGATGAGTAAAGTATAAGCCACTTAAGAAAACTAACAGAAGGACTGGGATTGAACACTTAACCTATAATCTTTCATGGTGACGATGAACCACACCTGCAACAACTACTTGCCACCAAACAGAGTAGTTGACCAGCATTCTATTATTTTAAACTTCTTTCTGTTCAATAAATGGAAATAAATAAATGAATTAACGATTTAAAAGAATGTCTGTTCTTAGCGACCATCCGCATCTAGATTTACAAGGGTTTGTAAATATTCAAAAAGAAACTCTTGAATATAAAAGATCAGCACCTCTTCTTTTTTTTGTTTGCAGAATTCTGACTAGAAGATTGTTCTTGGCTTATACTCTACACGATTTTAAGTTCAAACTGGAGAAATATCTGGAGGAAAAGATACAGGAGAGGAACATAGTCTTCTCGGGGTACATATATGACGTGTGCATATGGGACTCATCAACCAACTAAAAACTACCAAACCGTTGGTAGACTTCTTCTATTTTCTTTTTCTTTTTTTATTTGTTTTTTCGTTCGATTTCTGACTGTCGTGTATATGCTGGTTTTTTTAAGAGTTTCGGTTGCTTTGACTTAAATTTATAAACCCCTATTCAGAATGAATCGTGAACTAATTATTCTATTAAAAAAAAAAAAAACTGGTCTCAGTTTTCCGGGACCCATCTGGTTCTCGTCTTTAAATATAATCAGAACTAACCCAGACGTGCCAGCTCCGTCAACTTCAGTTTGATTTGGTTAATTCTGGTTAAAAATGCTCACCTCTGATTTCTAATTTGTGGTTTAGTAAGTGATTAATTTTTTGTTTGTTTGTTTTACTGCAAAAGTGTTACAACAATGTAGCAAGTACTAAAGGACTTCTTTGTGTATAACATAGATTTTACAAATAATCTTTCAGTTTCCCTGCCTGCAACTAAATAGCGAAAATCGAGATCGGATTTTGTTGAGTGCTGATAGAACATCTCTAACATTGATCCTTTCCTCTGGTGATTCTTCACAGCACTTGAAAGCTAATTCCATGATGGATGATATCAACTGCAGTTTTGCTGTTAAATTCTCTTCCTGTGGCCTTAATAAATCAAGATCAGTAATTTGCATTATTGCATTAGGCCATGATTCTTTTATCCAATCTTTCAGCCTTAATTCTCCTTCAAACATTGCATCAGTGGGCTTCTTTCTTGTGAAAGCTTCCATTAACATGATCCCATAGCTGTAAATATCACACTTTGTGGACACTAATCCTTCCGATCCATACTCTACATTGAAATACAAGGAAAGAGTCAATTAATCACGTCAAAAAAAGAAAAAGAAAAATGAATTCAATTTGCATGTGAGAGGCTGTTGCACACAATATTACCAGGTGCAATATATCCAATTGTTGCAAGGGTCTTGGTTTGTGCAATGGTCTCCTCCACTCCTAATGACTTCGCAATGCCGAAATCACTGACATGTCCTACCATATCGTCGTCTAGCAACACATTGCTTGGCTTCAGATCGCAATGAACCACAGGCGTTGAATAACCACAATGGAGATAGTCCAATGCAAAAGCCACATCTGCCATTATGTCTAATCTTTGCACAATATCCAAGAAATGGTTGCTAGAATGAAGCCACATATCCAGGCTCCCATTAGGCATGAAATCTAGAATTAAAGCTTTGAAATCAAGGTTAGAGCAACTGCTGACAATTTTCACCAGATTTCGGTGGCGAAGATTGCGTAGTATTTCACATTCCGTGTCAAAACTTCTAGATGCCCCTTCTTGTTGCAGGTTAAATACCTTCACAGCTACTACAGAAGCATCTAACAGTGTTGCTTTGTATACGGAACTAGAACTTCCTCTGCCAAGCAAGTTGTTTTCACTAAATCCATCAGTTGCTTGTTCGAGTTCACGGTAAGATATTCTTCCATGTGAGGCTTCCATTAAGGAATCTGTTTGAATGGGAATATTATCCGTCTTTCGGTGCCTTATCAAGATTATTGTCAACGAGGCTAGAATTATGCAGGCAGCAAGTGAAGTAGAGACTATCAGTAGTACTTGTTTTCTCCTTCTCCCACGGTTCAGATAACTAGCCCTACATGCTGGAACTTGCAACCGGATAGCACCGCATAGTTCTTCATTTGACATGTAGGATTCATATGTAAAGTTTGAGAAAGGACCTCCAGTAGGAATCTCACCACTCAATCTATTGAAAGATACATTGAAGTATGTAAGATGTAAAAGTGCTTCTAATGACATGGGGATTGCACCTGAGAGATTGTTATAAGATAAGTCCAAGGATTCCAAGGCTGACATATTGCCAAATGATTCCGGAATACGTCCCTCCAATCTATTAAAAGCAAAAGAAAGTTCAAGTATGCCTTTCATACCTCCAACTGTCGTGGGGATTATGCCCGAAATTTGATTAATCGAAATATTCATCAGTGTTGCAACCTTCAGATTTCCTATCTCTGGAGGAAGAGATCCACTTAAGAAGTTGGAGGACAAATCCAAATGCAATAGATCAGTGAGGCTCCAAAGGCTTACAGGTATAGTAGAATTCAATCTATTTCCACTTAAATAAATATTTCTTAGAGATGATATATTTCCTAAGCATGCTGGCAGAGAGCAGCAGATATTGTTAAAGCTCAAAATTAGATACCCCAACTTCTTCAAATTGCATAGGTCATTTGGGATGGATCCTACAAATTTGTTGTCATATAGATTCAAAGCTTGGAGATTCCGTAATCTTCCAAGCGTCCTCGGAATGGATCCTGTCAATTCATTTCCATGCAGATACAAGAATGCCAAGCTGCTCAAATTACCAATTTCATTAGGAACGTGGCCTCTGATTCCACCATTAGCTGCATAAATATGTTCAAGAGAGGCAGAGAGGTTTCCAATAGAAGCTGGAAGGATTTCATTTAGAGGATTATCGCCTATCCACAATTGTCTCAGCTGTTTGCAATTCATCAACGAATTGAAGAAACTCAACTCTCGGAGTGATGATTCACCAGTAAGGCTATTTACAACCATGTTTAGATATTGCAGGTGTCTGAAACCACCAAATGAGTTGGGAATTGAACCGGTGAAATGATTATATCCAAGTCCTAGCCTAGTGAGTTTAGAAGCATTTGAAATAGAGGCAGGGATGAATCCACTGAAGTTGTTTGCACCTTCTAAGCTATTTTGATTCAATGCTAATCTGTCCAAGTTGAAAAGATTACCTATTTCCCATGGAACTTCACCTGAAAACAAAGTTATTTTCACCAAGGTAAAAGTTCGCTATGGAAGTACAATTGCCAATTTCCTTTGGAATTTTCCCAGTAAATCCATTTCTTCCAATATCAAAAAATCGAAGTACAGGACGATGCGCGCACATTTCCTTTGTCAAGCTTCCGGTCAGGTGATTTCCATAAAGGTTAATCCAGTATAGATTAGTGATATTAAATAAAGACGATGGCAAAGTACTGGTAAGGCCAGAATTCTCCATGCTTAGCAGTTCCAGTCTACGAAGATTACCAATCTCTGGGATTATTTCACCTAAGAAAGTCGCAACTGTTAACAATATGACGAAATCGAAGTTATGCCAGTATCTACGTAATGGATAAGCTAATACCTTCTAACTTGTTGTTACCAAGATATAGATTGGTAAGCATACTTAAATTCGCAACTTGTCTCGGTATGCTCCCAGTGAAATGGTTGGAGGACATGTTGAGTTTCGAACCCCTGACCTTTTTGAAAGTGTGCTTCCAACAATTGCAAAGTCGTGTTTTGTGGAATGACAACTTTATTATTTGAGGGGAGTGGCTGGATTGCTGACACCTGGCATCTTACTTACCGTTGGATGAATCTCTAGAATCTTCGATCCTTTATCTTCTGTTGGACGCTTCATTTTGGCATATCATTCAGTGTTCATTC
>CAIGRO010145721.1:0-12646 GCA_903798355.1 Fraxinus baroniana | reverse complement strand
GAATAAACAATATTGAATGACTTGATCCGAGTGAGGGAGTTTCGAGCTTCTCTACTTTAAACTACTGAATTTTATCCCATAATTTTGATATTGATTCACTTGATCAACAACCGAAACTACTACCAACTTAAGAGGACAAATCACCCATTTTCTTGATCCTTTGACACATTTTCTATCTCCCTGTGGATACGACACCCCAAGGCTACACTACAACTACCGCGTTATTCTTTGGGCGTAATCAAGTCTCCAACAATCGTAGTGTGACTAGATTTTGGAACCAAGGCGATAATCGTGTGATTCACTTGTTTGGGAAGAGAACCCGATGCAAAAAATTCTTTGATGGCCTTAACAAAATCAACTTCAATAATCTCCCATGTTTTCTTGAAAAAGCATGATGAGTAACCATCCAGCCCGGAAGACTTATCATCACCAATATCAAAGAGTGCATCCTTAACTTCTTGACTAGAAATATCCCGAACAAGAGAACCAGCTTCCTCCAAAGTCACCAAGGGACCCTCCATTAAAAATTCTGCTCAATGGGCAAATTTGGACAGCTTGTACCAAGTAAAGAACTATAGAATTTGATGAACTCATTAGGAACTTCATCTTGCGACGAGGTATAGCACCTATCCTCCTTAAGAACCTTTGCAATAAAAAATTCTTTCTCGTGTTACGCTGCACCATAGCATGGAAAAATTTTGTACACTTATCGCTATTGATAAGGTAGTCGCATTTGGCTTGTTAATAGTAGAAACTTCGTCCGCTTCTCATAAACCAAAAGCTTTTTTCCTCAACTCAACCACCAAAAGTTGATAATATTGGTTAGTGGGCTGATCATGGAGCATTTTTTGACCATTCTCCAACTCAATCTTAACAAAGTTAGCCCTAGTAGATATGTGTTCAAAATGCTTAGCATTAAGCTCCTTCAATGTTCCCTTCAAAATTTGCAATTTCTTGCAAAATACAAATTATTTTGTCCATCCATCAACAAAATTCCAGCCCCTTAGTACAACTTCAAGAAAATTCTCGTGGTTCGTCCACATGTTGAAGAATCTAAATGGCCTCTTTATGTTCCCATCTTGTTCCATAATCGAGACAATACATGGAGAATGATCGGAGAGGCAACCCGATGGTAAAAAATCAGCACAACCATAAGCACCATTTTGCATCCAACCTTCATTTACCATAGCCTTATCAAGCTTACTCCACATAGAATTATGGGTCCAAGTTTAAAGACAATCCGTAGACCTTAAATCCGTGAGACCAACTTGAAGACAACAATTGGCAAAGTCCTTCAATTCATATAACATCACCTCCGCACCATTACATTTATCATCGAATGTCAAATTATTATTGAAATCCCCAAGCACCAACCAAGGCAAAGAGATATTCAAATTCACGATACTACTCCAAAGTGGCATGCGGGAAACAATAGTACGGAATGCATAAACAAAACTAACATGAAAGGTATATGAGGTTACCTTACAAGTAGCGATACAATGGATAGCTTGTGGTGTGCTCTCCACCACCTCCAAAAAGACCTTCGTGGGATTCTACAAGATCAAAACCTTCCCGGCTCGATGCGTGTAAAAATTATTAACTTGCATCAATCCGTTGAATTTATTTCGCATAATACGACCCAATTTAGATTTATCAAGTTTCATCTCTAAAATGTCGAAGACATCAATATTGTGCTTCTTGATGAATTCCCGAACCCTGTTTTGCTTAAGGGGGAGATTCAATCCCCTAATGTTCCAAAATGCTATCTTCATGATGAGATAGCAAGAGAGTTTCCCCTCTGATAACCTTATTGATTGTTTTCTTGCAACGTACTTCGTTCATTCTTTTCAATTTTCCATTGCACCCTAAAGTGAAATTAGGATGTAAACAGTCAACCTCTTTCAATAATTGCTGACTTTCTTGCCCCTCACAGCCTGTGTCACTAACATTCTATTTTTGTAGGTTTTGTTGGCTGCCGTTTGTGTCTTCCTTAGTCTAGTGTGCCCATAAGCTTTCAGGCAGTTCGTTCATGTCACTTATACCTGTTGACCTCATGTCATGTGTTCCCACAAGCTACATGACATGTTCGCTGGCTTACTAAGCATTCCGTATACCAGCATACAACTTTTCCTATGTTCCCGTGGATGCCTATCTTGTGCACACATAGGTTGTTGTGTCAATTTGCCCACATGTTGCTGATTCTATGCACAAGCAGGCTACGTGCACATAGGCTGTTGCGGTGTACACACAAGTGTCTATCCGAGTGTGTCCAACTGCCCCTTCAACTGATTTTCCTTTTTCCTATTAGCAACAATTGTAAATTCCTTTCCAACTGCTCTCCATTGGTGCCCGCATTAGATTCCTCTACCTGTACATCTATCCTGCTGTTTGTAGGAGTTTTGCTGTCCAACACTTTACCATCTTGCTTTTTATGGTTACACCCATCTGTTGAGTGCCCAAAAACTTTGTAAGAACCACAAAAATTTGGTTTATGCTCAAAAAGGATTTCTTATTCCATTATCATGTTATTAGGAAGTTTAATCATCATACTCCTCATGAGCTCAATAAACGCATCAACTTCTACAAGAACTCTTGCATACAATAGTCTTTCTCTTGTGCATGTGAGTTTATCGATGGTAATAGGTTTTCCCACTTTAGAGATAATTTTACCCAATGCATTTGCACCTCACAATTCCAAAGGCAATCCCAGTAGATTAATCCAAATCAGCATAGTACTAACTCTCTTGTCATCGAATTCAAAATAACGGGGGATCTCGTTAAACATCAACGACCGTCCAAAAACAAAATAAGGGCCACATAGAAATACACTTATTCTATCCATTTTCGACTCAAATTTAGATACCAACCAGTCTTATGACTCACTTCAATAGCTATTTCTAAGTCTTCTATGGGAGATGTTATTTCTACAAATCAGATTGGTGGCACTAATAAGGATTGCTCCCGTGATGTTGTTGGAGGTGAGAAGGAAATTCATGATATGGATGGAAAATCACAAAGTGTGTCCGTAACACTTGGGGATGGGAATAGGCTCATGTAAGATATCTATGGCTGAAACGAAGGATCCTCTCGTTGGTAACAAGGTTGACAAAGCTCCATGGGTAAACCTTTTCAAGGGCAATTGAAATTTTGATGAAGTTATCAAATTGAAGGAATTTGTCAACCCATGAGACAAAACTTTGACTGCTAGCTCGTGGGTAAGGTTTTAAATCTCCATGAGACAAAGCTTTGACTGCTTGCTCGTGGGTAAAGTTTTGAGTGCTTGCACGGGCAAGGTTTTGAGTGCTTGCTTGTAAACAAGGCTTTGAGGTTCTTGCACGAGGTAAGACTTTGGGTTCTTGTTCGTGAGTAAGACTTTGAGGTGCTTGCAAAGGTAAAATTTTGAGTCCTTGCTTGTGGGCAAAGTTTTGAGGTGCTTGCACAAGCAATGCTTTGAGTGCTTACTCGTGGGCAAGGGTGTAAAGTAGCTTCTGATAATAAGAAACCCATGAGTTATGGCTCGCCTTTTATGATGAGAAAATCACGAACTAGGGCTCTTCTTCGACAATAAAAAAGCTAAGAGTTAAGGTTTGCCTTCAACAATAAGAAAATCACGAGATAGGGCTCGCCTTTGATAATAAGAAAACCAAGAGCTAAGGCTTACCTTCAATAATAAGAAAATCACAAGTTAAGGCTCGCCTTCAATAAGAAAATCATGAGGTAAGACTCGACTTCAATAATGAGAAAACCATAAGCTAGGGCTCGTCTTCAAAAATGAGAAAATCATAAGCTAGCCCTAAGGTACAAGGACTTATGAGCCCACCAGTCTATTCAATTTTACCAATATTGGTTGGGAATCTGATCCAGCACTTAGTGTGTATGAAACAAACGTTATTGTAATTCATAACCAAATATTCATTGGATAAGTATGAGCATTGATGACACCAAAATATATACTTTTTAAAGATTAAAACACGGATCATATAATGTATATTGTCCGACTGGTATCTTTAAGGATCCATAACATTTTTTCCAGGTTTAGAACTGGCTATTGTGTCTTTCCATGGTAAAATCTTGACTTATTCATATTATCTCTAGTTTTTTCCTCAAAAGTTGAAGGTCTTGGAGTTGGCCCTCTTGAAGATGGAAGCCCATAATCATCATTCAACCCAAGTTTGAGTTCTGGGCATCTCCCATCATTGAGTAAAAACCCGTAAGATTGAAACTGGAGCCTCTTAAATTTGGATTCCTTAAAGATTGCAAAGAGTAAATTTCTGCATTGGTTAAATTTGATGGTCTTGGAGTGTTTGATGAATAGCCCATTGGTCTTCTTGGGAAAATATATGATCTTGATGCATTTAATTTTTGTATAGTAACATGAGGTTTCCTGCTATCTTTAATCCGTGCCTCAGTCTCCAAAGGCTGCCAACTTTTGCACTTAAGTACTACTATTTGAACTATTAAACTAAGGTCATGAGCTGACAAGAGTAGTGTTTTGTTGGTTAACAATTTCGATTTTGTGTGCTCGACATAGATAGAACTTTATGCGCTTACAAAGCAAATAGCAAAGTCCAAACTCTAGTTCTTATTCCTCCAACACTATTCTAACTCTTATTATTGTTGATGTTAACCGTACTATTAATGAAATCACTGGTAATAGGATTAGCATAAGTGTTGGTAGACCACTGTTGCGACTCTTGCATAGAATTAAATGCCTTTCTGTAATTTCTTCGATAGAGACGAAATCTGAGATCTCACCTTCTTCTACATGAAAACTTCTACTGCTACTTGTGATTGTTTAGAATCCCTTTCCATTTGTATAAATACTACATTTTTTTCCTTAAATACTTGCGATAAAACGGTCAAATTCAAATCACCCACAAGCATATGTTAATTACCCAACAAATAATAGTATATCAAGAAATCAAAATAATTTCTTATATATAAGGAAGATCTTGAGTTTGGTGCAAAAGAATAATAACTAAAAACCGAAAATAGGAAATATAACAAATTTAGTTATAGATTTAGAATTGTTGGAAAAAGGAAATAAATTGGAATGGTTCAAAGTTTCTAAAAGATTTGAGAGATTTGAGAGTTTTAAAAAAGATGATTTCGTTTTCAGAAATTCAGATCTAATGAGATTGTGAATTGAAATATTGAATGATCTTTGTAAATTCTTCTATTCTCTTTATTTCAATTAAAAACAAATAGAGATATATAGTGAAATGGAATCAGAGAAGAAATAGAAATTAGGGTTTAGCAATTGCAAGACTCTCTCTGAAAAATGGAGTATGAATCACAATGCTTGTTACGCCTCAATTTTGAACCTCGAGGGAAAGGAGCCACATGGTGGACCACCTGCCACTTGGAAAATAGCTGAAGAGAGTCAAAGGAAAGTTAACGAGGTCAAATAACGAGGGGAGGGTCAAACGGGTCGAGGTCATTGCCTAGAAATTAAAGTTCCTATCGAAGCACTATGACTTGGGCTGAACCTCACGTACAGAAAAGAGCTGAAGCTCTCCACTTAGAGAACCACCTTCAGATCCCTCTGAGGCTCAAATCATCTAATGTCCTTAAGTTGACGCTATCTATGATATGGATTTGAAAATCTTTTAGATGTGATTGATGTAACGTTTGTAATAAAGTGTGTTGTCTAAAATGTAGAACGACTAGTCCCTTGTCAATATTAATTGTAGGAATAAACATTGATGTGAGGTTTTAGTGTATGAGATGCGACCACATGGTACTGATCCAACGATCACCACGTCGGCCATGACAGTATAAATAACCCCTCTTTGTAAGAAATAGGGGTAGGCATGTTGGTAATCAAGAAAGCAAATACTGATATTCTATGGCTGGACAAATACTTTGTAAATTTATCATCAATAGTTCATTGCACACTCGTTGAATACGGATCCGAATAGAAAATCTTGGTGATTCCAACATTAATCTATCCTTTTATCTGACCTTCCACATATTCCTTCAAACAAAAGAGATTTAATCTTGGTTCAATCGGCTTGGTAATCGTTGATAGTGCGGTTGCCTTCAAATCATATAGCCGAATTCCAAACGTTTTTGTCTTTTGCTAGAAAGTGCCTCCCACGTCCATTACGGGTTAATTACCATACTTAATCTGATAAAAAACGTGCTAAAATTGTACTTGACATGGCAATAGTGAGCCCAACATCTATTGAACTCATTTTTTGAGGTAAATAGATTGGCACCGTTTGTGGGAAGTCATATGGTTAACCACGAAAACACGGGGAGAAAAGGCTGGCTGCAAGTGAAAATTTGGCTGAAAGAGTTCTAACCCTTGAAAAATGAGTATCCGTGAAAAAAGAGTAGTTAAAAGCTTAAAACCCTTGAAAAAGGGAAAATTTCACACTAAGTGTTTTGGAAAAAGATGAGTTCGAATGATAAAAGTATACCTAGAAGGACAAGGGAATACCTGAAGAAGGAGAACCTTCACGAGCTGTCCTAGCTGCTCGCCCACGACCTCCAGGACGAAGACGAGGAGGGTCTAGAGGTGGGGCAATGCTTACTAGGAAAATGGCCACAATGGTAGCCAATATGAGAAATATAACCTAGCGAAACTTGGCTATGCAAAAAATGTTGATGAACATGCATGGACGAGGAGGATATCATTTCCCTCCATATGGGGCTTGGAAAACACATTCCCGAAACCTCAAGATATTACCAAGAAGAGGATAAATTTCAAAGCCAGATGGCTAGACACTGTTACACCTGAATGGAGGCTCCACAAGAGAGATAAGTAGAGGTGGATACTTCAACTAACTATGCTTCGGAAAGGCCGTACGGAGCTCCATTTAATTTTCCTCCGAATTAAAAGCCAGAAGATAGACCCCAAAGGTCGGTCAGCATCTTCGACTGTATAAGTCTGAGGTCGTCTAGGAATAGGCAGGATCATTTACCCTAAGAGCCTAGAAATAGGCAGGCTTATCCCCCTCTTCAAGTGCCTAGGAATAGGCAACATGATCCCCGCCAATTTGAAAGATAACAACCAACTTACTAGGAAGAGCCTCAGGTCCACCCTCTAGAAATAGGTGCGAGAGAAGAGACCAGGCCAGAAATGAGGTAGGACCTTTCCAACAACCTCATCAGACCCACCAGGGGGAGGATGAGGACTCGGATGAGCCTTAGAGATCTTGCGACCTAGATGATGATGATGAGCATTCTCCTCTCTCAGATGACATAAGAAATGCCCCCATGCTGAACCACTTCACTCTGCCTAAAGTTCCCAAGTATGATAGAAAAGATGACCCGCAAAATATATCAACAACTATAAAACCCATATAAATCTGAAAGGGCCACCCCCGTAATGAAGTGTAGAGCTTTTCACCTAATTTTAAGGGGAGGTGCTGAAGTTTGGTATACAAGGTTACCAGAAGGAAGTATCTGAAGTTAGCTTGACCTCAAGAAGACACTCTTGAAATGATTCACAACAAGCAAAGAAGGGAAAAGACCTATCAAACGGTTACAAGACATGTGACAGCAAAGGGACGAGGTATTGAAAAACTTCTTGTCTCGTTTCACAAATGCAATGACTTACTGTGTACAAGTCATAGATAAGGAATCATTGACTACTCTGAGAGGAGGATTATACATGAACTCCCTCTTCTGGAGGGATGTGTAGAACAAATATCCAACTACCTATGACGCCCAATCAGAAATGATAAGGTACGAAATCCTCAATGAAGAATTAAAGGATCATAGGAAAGAGCCAGTCAGGGTCTCACATCTCCTTAAATGCAAAGGGAAAGATGCCATATTTCCCTTTTGATGGACCACCAAGCACCCTTGAATCATAGGTAAGGGCTTGCTACAGCAACAATCAATGCTGTACCTACATTGGCTTATGAAGAGGCCAACCTTAATGCTGAAATACATTAGCATCATCCATACTTGAAGCACCCACAAAGGGGACGAGGTAGGGGTGAGGTACCGAACCTAGAAATAGGGACAGAACGCCCAACTATTACACGTACCATTAGTCCCACGGCTACGGTATAGAGAACTGCTGGGACGGCTATGGTACAAGGAATTGCTGGGACGTTGCAAGATACTCCCAGAACCAGAGTAAGTAAGGGGAAGACGTCCCCAAGAAATGTTCCATATAGGCAAGATCAATAGCCTGGAAACAACGAATAGTGTCGGCCCAACCAGAATAACCCTCCAAGAGGGAGGGAAAATGACACTGAAAGGCCTAGAGAGGGTCAGCGACAAAGAAGAAGTCTCTCACCTAACAACGAGGAGGAGCCCATCAGAGAGATCGATATAATCATTGGAGGCCCGCAAGTTAGGAAGATTCTAGGAATTCACACAGAAATTATGCTAGGGAAGCAAGTGATTCTTACATGACGAGTTACATAGTTAACCATTCTTCAATCAAGAGAGCAATCCCACCAATTACATTCACCAAGAGGATACGGTGGGAGTACATTATCCTTAATGTGACGCCTTAGTAATAAGAGTTGTCGTGGCCCGCAATGGCCTGAAAATGATGTTGGTGGATAATGTGAGCTTAGTCAATATTATCTTTAGAACCACTTTTGATAAAATGAAAGTTGACCACAAACTGACCCCTATGAGTTCCCCTTTATATGATTTTATGGGATATAGCATCATCCCAAGAGGTAAAATTACTCTCACAATAGAAATGGGAACGGAACCTCTAATTGTTCGCCACTTCATGGAGTTCCCAGTGTTTGATAATCGATCTGATTATCATGGGATACTGGGAGACCAACGTTAAAGGAATTATAGGCAGTCACCTCAATTCATCATTTATGCACGAAGTTCTCAACTGAGAACAGCATTGCCACGATCCGAGGTGACCAACGAGGAGCTAGGGAATGCTACTCAAACTTCCTAAGGAATGCGAAGCTAAGGACTGTCAACGTTATTGTCACCGATGTTGATATGAGCAACTTCCCTGAACAAGGGAGTGTCCCTGAATAAGGGAAAGATATTGTAATGGATGAGACCCCTGAAGAATGAGATGTCCTCGACACCATACAATCCATTGAAGAAAGGACAGCTACTAAAGAAACAGTTTGTTTGGAGAAGTTGGATCCACGCATCATTGATTGCGAACCTCATACAGCACCTATGGAGGACGAAGACCTTTCTAGCAGACCTGTGGATCCATCAGAACTCCTTCAGCAGGGAAGTAATTTACCTCTGGAAATGAAGGATGAGTTGAAAAACTTCTTAATCAAGAATACCGATGTCTTTTCTTGGAAGCACATTGACCCAAAGGTCAGTTACCGCTACTTGAATATAGATCCAAAGGCTACATCACATAGGAAAAAAAAAAGAGCCCTCAACTCGGAAAGATATGAGGCCCTAAAAGATGAGGTAAAGAAGCAGATTGACAATGGGTTTATATGGGAATATGTATACCCAACGTGGGTCTCAAACCCAGTATTGGTAAAAAAGTACAATGGGAAGTGGATGGTGTGCATATATTTTTCAAATTTGAACCAAGCCAGCCCGAAGGACGGCTTCTGGTTTCCCAGAATAGATCAACTCATGGATTTAACTACTGGACATGAGCTCTTAAGCTTCATAGATGCCTATTCAGGGTATAACTAGATCCTCATGTTCCCAGCAGATAAGGAATATACCTCATTTATCTCAGATAAATGACTATTGTTATAGGGCAATACCTTTCGGGTTGAAAAATGCCGGAGCAACATACAAAAGACTTGTTAACAAAATGTTTACTAACCTTATTGGGAAGACCATGAAGGTCTACGTGGATGACATGTTGATGAAAAGCTTGAAAGTGAGCAATCACATTGCCCACCTCGATGAAAAATTTCAAATTTTATGAAGGTACTGGCTGAAGCTTAATCCCGTGAAATACGCTTTTGAGGTATCATCAAGCAAGTTCCTGGGTTACATCGTTAACCAAAGGAGCATCAAAACGAACCCTGAAAAGTTCAAAACTTAGATCAAAATGACGTCTCCCCCCAGGTCTACGTGGATGACATGTTGGTAAAAAGCTTGAAAGTAAGCAATCACATTGCCCACCTCGATGAAACATTTCAAATTTTATGAAGGTACCGGCTGAAGCTTAATCTCGTGAAATGCACTCTTGGGGGTATCATCAAGTAAGTTTTTGGGTTACATCGTTAACCTAAGAAGCATCAAAGCGAACCCTGAAAAGTTCAAACTTAGATCAAAATGACGTCTCCCCTCCCCCCGAAAGCCAGAAGAAGTATAAAGCCTTACTGGGCGAGTTGCAACTTTAAATAGCTCCAAGCCCAAGACTTATGAGATGCTGTATATGTACTTAGTAGCAACTTCTGAGGCTTTAAGTTCAGTCCTGATCAGGAAGAAAAATAACCACCAGTTGCTAGTTTATTATGTTAGTAAAGTACTCTTAGCAGTAGAGATTCGGTATCCAGACATGGAGAAACTAGCCCTATCCTTGGTAATAGCATCTAGAAAGATGAAGCCATATTTCCAAGCCCACAACATTCATGTATTAACAAATTATCCTCTCAAGCAAGTACTTAGAAGCCAGATGTCTTGGGAAGGTTCAAATGGGCTGGGAGCTTAGTGAGTTTGACATCAATTTCAAACCAAGTGCAGCCATCAAAGGGCAGACCCTAGCAGACTTTGTGGATGAATTTACCCATGTTCTAAAAGTTGAGGAGGAAATGGAACCTGCCAAACCTTTCGGTTGATGGGTTTTCTGGAGACACCGGGTCAGGAGCAAGAAATATCTTGGTCAGCCCAGAAGGTAAAAACTCACATGTGCTATGAGATTTGGCTTCAAGGCTACAAACAATGCAGCAGAATATGGGTCCTCTTAGTTGGCCTAAGATTGGCGAAAGAAATACAAGTAAAGAGGTTCATCATCAGCAGTGACTCTCAACTAGTGGTAAGTTAGGTTTATGGGAATTTGTTTGCTGAAGATAAATCTATGGAAGCATACTTAAAGTAGGTGATGAGTTTCATCCCTTCTTTTGAGAAGTTTGAAATGGTATAAATTTCATGATCCCAGAACGCTCACGTCGATGCACTAGCAAAATTGGCAAGTAGTAAAGACTCCGAACTGTTCACAATGGTCCCCATCGAGCACCTCTCTAGACTAACGAAAGTGGGACAGTACTGTGGGAAGATACCCCACCTTGGATGAAGACCATAATATCTTATGTCAAGGATCAGATGTTGCCCTTGGAGAAAGATGATGCTCAGAAGCTCAGAAGAAGAGCTGCCCACTTCATCCTACAAGATGAGGTGCTGCCCTTCCTGAGGTGCATCAGAGGAGAACAAGCGAACTATGTGCTTAGAAAAATTCATAAAGGGGTACGTGGCAATCACTCAGGAGGTTGGTCCTTAGCACAGAAGGTACTTAGGCAAGGATGTTATTGGCCCACCTTGAAAAGGATGCGAAACTATTCGTTACGCAATGTGATAAATTCCAATGCTTTGCCACTATCTAGAGGCAACCTTCACAAGAGCTAAGTAAAGTTTCCAACCCTCGGTTGTTCACAAAATGGAGAATCGATCTAATTGGACCTCTTCCCAAAGGAAGGAGAAATTTCAGTTTCGTAATTATTGCCATTGACTATTTCACTAAGTGGGTAGAGGCTGAACCACTGGCCAAAATAACTGAGGCCAATGCTTTTAAGTTCATCTGGAAGAACATTGTTTGTAGGTTCGAGATTCCTCATTCAATTGTATCAGACAATAGCAAACAGCTCAATAACAGGAAGGTTAGGGATATGCGTGATGAGTTGGGGATTAAGAAGCATTTTTCTTCCCCACATTATCCTCAAGGCAATGGGCAGGTCGAGGCTGTTAACAAGATAATTAAGTACACTCTGACAAGCTGTCCCAAATGCTGTGGGCAATCAGAACAACAAGCCGAATTACCACTGGAGAGACCCCATTCTCTATGGCCTACGGGGTTGAAGCTATGAGACCCGTTGAGATAGGTTTTCTATCTCCCAGGAGAATGTACTTCAATGAAACAAGTTCAGCCTCGTATTAAGACCAGTTTTTGGCATGGAAAATGATCAAATTGGAAGATGGTATCTGAAGGAAAGTTGTATCCCTTTGCATTAGATTTCCAATGCATCTTGAATTATCTCAATCGGACATCTATATTGAAAGTTATGACCAAATTACTGGAGGTTGTCCGCTATATACTAGGCGCCCGCCCGACCTTGAATTTCAAATACAGAGAGCAAATGTTTTGCCTGGACGGTCGCCCCATTTTCTACTGGGTGCCCTCGCAGGCCAAATCGCAGAAAAATTTTGAGTTTCCTAATTTATGTCAAACTCTTATGGAAACAACTTCTTTTTCGACTTTTCAACCCTAAAAAGACGCCAGAACACCCAGAACTCTGAATTCTCTATTCTATACCATTGTATCATCACTTTTTGCTCAAGAACTTCATGAAGAACTAATAAACATTGGTGAAGCGAGGAACTCAATCGAATTCAATGATTTTAACACTTTTCATTCACTTTTTGAGATTTCATGTTGTAAACAATTCAAGATTTAGTTTTCCCACTCTTGTGAATTTATTCTGAAATTGGTTTAATAGTTATGAAATTGTTTATGGATTTAATCATATTTTTTCTATTGTTGATTGAATTACTTATTGAA
>CAIGRO010145711.1:0-17116 GCA_903798355.1 Fraxinus baroniana | reverse complement strand
GACCAAAGCTCTCCAATAGGAATGGACTAATAAAATCACCATCCAACCTAATAACTTGGACCATCCACGAGTGTTGGGTTACGAGCAACATTAACTCAATTAAGTTGCTTCAGTGGCCCCAAGTTGTTTCCGGGTCGAGCCTCACTATGGTGTTGATATAATTTATCCAACATCGATTTTACATCATCGCCCGAATTTATTGGGTATAAAAAAACCCAACATTAAGAGTTCAATTTTTTGAGCTTTCAAGTTTCATGTTTGGGATTTGTAATTAGCTCATGTTTGAGTCACATTAAAATTTTCAATCTAATTCCTCTACTCATTTTCAACCACACATTCTTTAATAAAATAATATAATTCACCACATTAATAATCTTTCCTTCTTTTTCAACCACACATTCTCCATTAATCTACTATTTCAAAATATATTCTTCCAAAATAATGTGACTCAAACACATGGTCATAAAAGGTAAAACTTTTTACAATTTTGGTTTGTCCAATAGAATATTGAAACAAGTGTTGATAGACGAATAATAATAAAAACTTGATAACGAAGAAATGTATTTTAAGGGAATTTAAGTCATATACCTTCATTCTTCAATTTCTATTTCCTGTTTTTTAGGCCCCTGTTTGAAACCCATTTTGAGGAAAAGAAAATTTTTGGAATAGTGATTGATGTGAGAATGTGTAGTGGAGAAGTAATGAAAAGTTTTTGATTTGTGTGTAATATTATTTTATTTGGAGAACGTGTGGTTGAAATGAAGAATGAGAAATTAATGAGTGTCAAACGAGAGCTTAGTCTAGTGAATATCCTACTAGTACTGTATTGAGGATATGATATAATGGGAAAAAAGATACCTAAATGAACATTAGGTTTTTACTATTTGCATTAAAGTAAAGTAAAATCACATAACTTCTAAAACAATTTATTGACCCATTCATGTTCCAAAACACGATTATTTATTTATCTTAAATAGCATTACACCATGTTAAATAAAGATTTAATAAGTACAATAACTAAAATGCAAGAATTAAAAAAAAAAAAATCGATTATTTCTCGATCACAACTTATTAAATTGTGAATCACAATTACAAATTTTAGATTACTTTGTTGTAGGGATGACAAAAAAATCCGCCCCGCCTCGACCCCGCCCCGACGGGTTGGTGGGGCGGGGCGGGGAGAGGGTGCCCCACCCGAAGCGACCCGAACCCGCCCCGTGAAGAATAAAAAAAATTAAAAATTAAGAAAAAATTAATTAACAAGAAATTTTTGTAAAAAAATAAATTAAAAAAAAATTAAACGGGGCAGGAAATGGGGCAAACTCGCTCCCCGAACCCGCCCAGCCCCTTCAAAGATGGGACGGGGTGGGAGAGTAGCGTGGCAGGGCGAGGTGGGGCGAGGGTGCCCCGCCCCGAACCCGCCCCGTTGTCATCTCTACTTTGTTGTTTATTTGTCACAATTAATCAAATAATTGGTCACGGTCAATTAAATACTTTGTCACAAACACCCCCACCACATCACATTCCACCCGTGACTAACACACCAACATCACCACCACACACCATCTGAGCTGACCACATTACCACTATAGCACCACTGCCAACGCAACCACGCCAGACCACCAACATCACCACCTCATCAACCACAACACCACCACACACCATCTGAACTCACCACAGTAACCACGACACCACCGCACCATCTGAACAGATCGCGCATACATATGAGAAAAAATCACTGCTTCAAACATATCTCTACAACCTTCGTTATCAGTGGCATCTAGAGAGTGAGGAGAGAGGAAGAGTGCCTCGCCGACGGTGGTGGAAGGTAATCTCTACAACAAATCAAGCATATATATGAAAAAAATCACCGCTGCAACAAATCTTTGCAATTCGTCACCAGCAACGTCTAGTTACGAAGGGAAAGGAAGAGCGCCTCATCGACAGTGGTGGAAGGCAGAGATGATGAAAAGTGGGAGGCGGCGGTGAAAGAGAAAGAGAAAGAGAAAGAAGAGTGGTGAAATATAGAGAGAGAATAAGAGATATAGAGGAAGTCGACTGTAGAGAGAGAGAGAGAGAAAGAGAGAGACAGAGAGAGTTGGGTTTTAAGAGGGCAAATGGTATAATTTTTGTAATATTATTATTAATAATGATAATTTTAATTATTTCTTAATTTATTTATTTTAAGTTTGTAACTCTTAATTACGAATCGAAATATTGAAAACACTTGGTCCCTGTAATTTTCACTTAACAAAATATTGCCAAAGTATTATTAATATATCAAAGAAAATGCTAAATGTACACAACTTAGTGTACATTTAGTTTCACAACCCTCTCACATAGGGGGTAAGACTCACGATTTTTAAAATTGTGGACCCACCCCTACATGAAATGACTGTCAAAATGAATGTAAACCAATTGTTTACATCTAGCAAAATTCTTAATATATTGAGCCAAAACTGTAATAGGAATTCGGTTTAGAATTAAAACAACCCAAACTTATATGTTTAAGAAAACCCATCTAGACTACTCGGGTTTCAAAGAGAAAAACAAGCCCAATTTATCGAACAAGCATGCTCAGCTTAGCTCGATTCGATTTGTCATGATGAGAATAGAGGTGGCAATGGGCCAGCTTGTCCCATACTCGGACGAGCTCGGTCGTGGCTAGTGAACCATGAGCCGAGCGGGTGCTCGACTCGTTGGTTTTTGGGCGAGCGTGGCTCGCGGCTTGTCCAATTTTTTTTTTTTTATTATAATGACTATAATTTATAAACTACTAAATTATTAAACTTATATATATACAAAAACACAAACATTATCTAATTTTTTTTTTAAAAATAGACATTTTTCAAAACGGTTGGGGATTTAAGCCTCCTCCAGCTCGTGATTAGTACAAGAAGTACAAAGGAAAAATCGGCACCAGCAATTGTAAAAGAAAGCGACAGAAGAAATGGAAATAAACCAGCAGAAAAGAAGAACATACGTGGTAACAGGAAGAGAATTCTTCCTCAGCCTTTATTGACAAAAGACTACATTCAATTACATTGAATCAATCACCATCTCAAGTGATTCACCATACAAAATCAGAAATCTAAAACACTATAGAAAGATTTTTGACAGATTGATTTTTAGAAAACTTTTTTCTCACAATCTCACTTTCTCTCTAATTTTTCTTTATTAGAATTCCCTCACAGAGATTCACTTTATGTCTCATATTCGAGCTCTCTTTTTCTCATATCTAAGGCTTCTATTTATAGACGTAAATGGAGCATATAATTAGTTAAAAGCTAACAAACTAACATAAGCTCTACTTAGTAATAGATTCCAACCGAAAACCCAAAATGAGGCTCCTCCTTTGCAATAGATTCTCTTCCAATAGCTTTTGGAGCCTATGTTAGTTGGTTAGTTTTTAACTGATTAGATGCTCCATTTAGGTCTATAAATAGGAGCCTTAGTTATGAGAAAAAGAGAGCTCGAATCTGAGATATTGAGTGAATCTCTGTGAGAGAATTCTGATAAAGAAAAATCAGAGAAAAAGTGAGATTGTGAGAAAAAAGTTTTCTGAAAATCAATCTGCCAAAAATCTTTCTATAGTGTTTTAGATTTCTGATTTTGTATGGTGAATCACCTGAGATGATGATTGATTCAATGTAATTGAATTTAGTCTTTTGTCAATAAAGGCTGAGAAAGAATTCTCTTCCTGCAACCACATTTGTTCTTCTTTTCTGCTAGTTTATTTCCATTTCTTCTGTCACTTTCTTTTACAATTGCTGGTGCTGATTTTTCCTTTATAATTCTTGTACTGATCACAAGCTGGAGGAAGCTTAAATCCCCAACAAATGGTATCAGAGATTGTTTTTTTCAAAATTTGTAGAGAAGAATTGAAGAGGTCTGAAGGTATGCCCTCAAATTTCTTGATAGCTATTTGTACACAAAGCGTGAAAGAAGTTTCCTGGCCAGATTCTTGCTCTCACAAGGCCTACATCTAAGTTTGAAATTGAAGAATTTGATGGAAAGAATGACTTCAACTTGTGGGGGAAAATCGTGATGGCACACCTTAGCAATCTTGAATTGGATGAAGCTTTGAAGAATGAGTCAGACATGGATGTTTCAAACAAAGTTGAAATTCTGAAGAAGGCATATAAGCAGGTATAGGCCAACAAGAATGGAGAGGAAGATGAAGGCTTGGAGGAAGTTTTCTCTAAAATTGAAGGTCTGTAAAGTCTCTTCAAGAATCAAGGTAGAGATTGTAGAGATGTGATTCCTTGAAGATTCCATAGCTATTGCAAAAGCTGTTGGTAGAGAATCTATTGCAAAGGAGGAGCCTCATTTTAGGTTTTCGGTTGGAATCTCTAACCAAGTGGAGCCTATGTTAGTTGGTTAGTTTTCAACTGATTAGATGTTCCATTTAGGTCTATAAATAGGAGCCTTAGATACGATAAAAAGAGATCTCGAATATGAGAGATAAAGTGAATCTCTGTGAGGGAATTCTAATAAAGAAAAATAAGAGAGAAAGTGAGATTGTAAGAATTTTTTTTCTTTCTGAAAATCAATCTGTCAAAAATCTTTCTATAGTGTTTTAGATTTCTGATTTTGTATGGTGAATCACCTGAGATGGTGATTGATTCAATGTAATTGAATGTAGTCTTTTGTCAATAAAGGCTGAGGAAGAATTCTCTTCCTGTTACCACATCTGTTCTTCTTTTCTGATGGTTTATTTCCATTTCTTCTATCACTTTCTTTTACAATTGTTGGTGCTGATTTTTCCTTTGTAATTCTTTTACTGATCACAAGCTGGAGAAAGCTTAAATCCCCAACAAAAATAATTTTAATTTTTAAAATAATAAGAACAAAATTTTATTTGTTGAGAAATGAGAACCTAAAGAAAAATATATATAAGCACATTTTGTAAACAATTTTTTAAATATACATTTTTCAAAACATTTTAATTTTTTACAATTAAAAAAAAAAAAGATAAACCCTCATTATTTATTCGGGCTTGAAACCGACTACTACAATTTCGAGTGGCGGAGTTAAAAATTGTACACGAACAACTTGTTACATGTACAATATTTTTTTAAAAATTATATAGGTATGGGAATAAAATATTGTGATGAATGTGGTGAAATTAAATATCACTTACTTGGTTACATGAAATTTTGACATATTTATTTTGAATTCGATAATTAGCGTTTTCTCAATCCTTCATGCACATTAACACTTCAAAAAATATCTTCTTTTAGTCGACTCTTGACCTTAGAGAGAACCATTTTTCCTGCACTAAGAGCAGACTCCGAAGCTACAGTGCTAACCGGAGGTGTTAGTAGATCTTTTACCATTACAGAAACTACTGGTCATTGACGTTCGTTATTTCGCCAGAATTCAAAGACCTCTTTTGAACTTTTACTAATTATTTTGTTACTAGGCAAATGTTGACTAAAGTAATCAATTAATTCATATGACAACGTATTTGGATTTGGACTACGACTGAAAGTTTGAGTACATGCAGTGAAAGCCAAACTACTACTATAGGAACCACATGCATAGGTAGTTGTATCAAATCTATGCGAGTGCATGCTTTCAAATATATTCAAAATTTCAACGTCGTCATCTGTTATATTAGTACGAGTATGTGTATGTACACGATAGCGTACCCATTCGTGAAACATATAATTCATGAAGTATAGTAAATAATGATAGATTGATATTGGTGGGAAAAAAATGTTAATAAGGGTAAGTATTTATAGAGGAAAAATAATGAAATTGAAAAAAAATAAAATAAAAAATTAAGGACCAAACGGTCACTGAATTTTTATTTTATTATTATTATTTTTTTAAAACGAGCCACGAGCCGGCTCGTTGGGTAGTCAAAGAAGAGCCCATGAGCCTGCTCGACGAGCAGCTCATGAATAGTACGAGTCGAGCCTGCTCGTGGGCGTGAACAGTACTAGTCGACGAGCCGCTCGGCTCGATTGCCATCTCTAGATGTGAATTTTGCTGATACTCACGTACATTTAGTTTGAATTAAGGAAAATAAATATGTAAAATAATTGTACATGTATGTGTAAAAAACCATATATAATTTTATTGATTATGACGTTGATGTGTAAAATAATTTTTATAATATTATTATTAATATGAAGAATTTAATTATATATGATTTTTGAAAGAAAAACAACTCTGTCCCTATAACAAAATATTGCCAAAGTATGATTAATATATTGAGCCCAAACTGTAATAGGAATTTGATTTGGCAACTTACAAAAATACCCTTAAAATTAAGTGTCTTTTGAAAAATCATATGAAACATATTTTGGAAGTAAAAAATACTTTATAAAATTAATTCACTTTTTTTGATAGAAAAAGTGACAGTAAAAAAAGAGTGACACTGAAAAAGTGATCTCGTGTCACTTTTTTATTAAAAATGACATACAATGTCACTTTTATTAAAAATTGATGTTTGTCACTAAAAAAAATAATAGAAATCAAGAAGGTGACTGAAAAAATGAATAAACAAAAAAAAAAGTGACAAAATAAAAAAAGTGAAGAATTAAAAAAAGTTGCACAGATTAAAAGAAGTTATACAAATTAAAAAAGTGATTTTTTTTTAAAAAAAAGTGACAACACTAATTAAAACATTGAAATCATTTCAATAAAATGATAGAAAAAAAAAGCGATACAATCATCGTCCCACTTCTTTTTCTAGCGCTAAACATCTTTAAGTGAGTTCACCGACAAAACACCAATAAAAAAGTGACAATTCAAGAAAAGAAACACAAACACTTGAAAAGTAACAAAATTTAAAATAAAAAAGTCAAAAACTTAAAAAAAAAATGACAAAATTCAAAAAAAATTACACAAACACTCAAAAAGTGACATAATGGTTAGAAAATTAGATCGCACCAAATTTCACAGCGAGGAGAAAAAATTAAAAATTAATGATAACATATTTACAGCAGTAAAAAAATAAAAAATTATTGAGTTCCTTTTTTTTCTTCGCACGACGTTTCACTTCTTTGAGATGAACTTCTCGAAACCAGCAATCCACCACCATAAACTTTCTCCCACATTTCCTTCTCTAATTCAGCAACATAATTGTCCAATTCCAGTGTATTCACCATCGCCATCGAGCCGGACATGGTGAGAATTTGAAGCTCCTTATCATGCAACCGCACTTTTGTGGCAACGGCAACCCATTCTTTATCAACTTAAGACGGCGCTTCAGCCGCAAAGCCTAGCGGCATAGCCCTGCTCGAAGTTTGTACTTGGCAAGTACAAGTAGATTCGCTAGCCCACATGGACAGCAACAGCACACCGCTGCGCATTCCGCCACTGTCCTGCTTGCAACCTTCGCCAAGCTAACCTTCCGGCCGACACCTCTGGAGGAGGAATAATCTTGGTTCTCCTGCAACAGGTGTCGTCGATCCACAGACGGCGTTGCCGGACGGAGCACAATTTGCCTCGTCATATTCAGCTTTCTTTACAAATTTTCTTCAATCAGACGTAATTGATACGTGATTTATAGTTTTCACAAGTTTTAGGGTATTAATCAAATATCATATTTTTTAAGGGTAGTACATCTAATTTTGCCAATTTGATTTAGAATAAAAATAGCCCAAACTCCATTAGACGTCCAAAGAAAGGGTTTTTAACTTCAATTTGAAATTTTTCTACGGACCCAAAAAATAAAGACTACAAAATTAGCTAATGTAAGACGTAGTCAACAAAAATTGGAGCTTTCAAGCTATATAGCCCTTGTTTCATCCTCATTTTTTAAAAATATATTTCTCGTGTCTTCTTTTTAACAAAATAATATTACACGCAATACAAAATCTTTTCGTTCATTTTTAATTACATATTTGCCATCAATTCACCATTTCAAAATACGTTTTACATAAAGGAGAGAGGGGAGGGAGTGAGGGTTTGCCGGTTTGCAAATTGCAATTGCTTGGTTTGTTCTCTGGTTTTGCAATTGAAATAATACAACCATTAATCAACAGCTTGGATCCAGTGGATAGGATAATTTGGGCAAGTTTTTTTATTTTTTTTAATAAAAACAAGAGGCCCTAAATAAAAGCCCTATCATTTAAATAAAAGGCCCAATCCACATGTGTCATCTTTCAAACACTGAACTCAGCACTGCAAAGTCCTCTCGGCGAAAAGTCTTGTGCTTCAAGTTTCCTCCCAGCTCCCAACGGCAACTGTAAATTTCGGAGGAACCAGCATGGGAAGCCGCACCCCCTCGACACAGGTGTTGGCTCCGCCACTGTTTGTATGCCAACCAGTACATTGTCAAAGAAATGTGCTTTAGAATATGTTTAGATTATCTTTTGAACGGTTATTATCCAATTAAAAGAGTTTTTAGAGTGAAATAGTTCAAAACAGTAACGGATATGTGGGGGGGGGGGGGGGGGTTAATTTAGATTATATTATTTCGTCGCTACGACACTTCATAATAGTTCAAATTAAAGTTTTGGATCACGATAGTAAAGTTTCGCGCACTTGTTTTATTTTTTTTTTTTTTTTTGTAAGGTTTTTTCTTTTTTTCATGTGTAATTTTTTTTTTTTTCGCGTATTAGTCCGGTTTGAAATTTTGTAGCCCGATCTTGGATCTAATCCTAGATCCGTTCCTGGTTCAAAATGACTTTCGTAATAAACTCTTCTATAAAAAGGAAAAATGCAATTAGAAACTTTCCCATATGCCTTGACAGGAAGGTTTCACGATCCATGAGTAATGTAGTTTGGTTTGAGTTCACAAATTTTATATAAAAGGTATTATTTTGAAGGGTACAAGTCCAATTCTTTATTATTTTGATATTTATAGAGTGTATAAGTCTTTATAAATATAATAACAATATAACTATACTTCAACTTTGTAATTTTAGGCGTTTGTTTCTTGTTAAACTTCAAGGTTACAATTTCATTTATTCTTTGTTTTCCAATTCAGACTAATTCTCTATTCTAAACAAGTCTATTTAAAAGTGAAATATTAAAACTAATAGTAATCCACTTTTTATGTATGGTTTGATAGTAATGCTTAAACTAATTGTAATCCACTTTATATGTATGGTTTGATAGTAATGCATAACCAAATCTTTTACAATTCTTGTTATAAACATCAAGGAAAATACTAGATAATTTCAATACCAATTTGTTGTGATCATAGGCGAGAAAATAACATAACACAATATGAAATAATTGATCACAAACTCAAGAATAAAACATGTTGAGATTAAACCCGGTTCAATCTGAGCGCTCCCAAATTTGGTAAAATCATGTTTTGGCAAATGCAACTCTTTTAATTCAAGCTTATAACTAGATATGTGACACGTGGACGGATTGTGACCGTTGGATTGGCTTCTGGATGGTTCTAATACTTAATGCCATTTCATTTGGCATTATCTCTCGAAGAATCGATTCTAGGGTTTTCATTCATTCGTCCTCTCTCTCTGGCTGCGCCATTCTTGAAAGCTTATCTCTTATTTCTCTTTGTAAAAATCAAATCCCTGATTTGAGATAGTATTGTGTAATAGAGTGATTCCTTAATGGAGAGATTCTGAATGACTGTGTGAAGTGTTCGTGTGTCTATGTAGTTGATTTTGTTGGTTTAGTGTTCGATTCTTTGTGATTCGAGTAATCAGCTGCTGTATTGTGAGAGATAAGTGTTCTTGTACTTTCTTTTTGATTGTTCTGAACATTCTTGTAACATTTGTTGTCGATTTGGACTTTATAGTGGAACCGAGCATAATCCATAATTGGATGCTCAACGGTGGATGTAGGTGTTGGATGTGGTCACCGAACTTCCGGAGCTTAGGTCGAAACATATCAACTGTGTTCTTTAAATTCTGCACTTTATTTTCAGTAAAAAAAAATTGTACTTTTTGTTCTTGATCTAATATTGTGTGTCTTGGCCCAACAAAACAATTGACAGAGGAATTGAGATTTCAATAAATATGAAGAATTGATACAATGATTTAGTGTTTTCAATTTGTCCAACATAATAAAAAATATAATGAAGAACTAAATATATATAGGGGATGTTTCAGACCCCAAAAGTAGAGTTATAGATTAAATAGAATGCTAAAATGTGAAACCAAACTGGACTCAGACAAGCTTGTCACTCGAGTGCTAGGCGAGCAATCATCTGATGACGGTGCCACTCGTTGGGGGCACTGTGCCTTTAGTTGAATTTGATTCCATTCACTATTTTGCTCACCAAAAAACTTTATTGTCCATATTTTGACATCTTCAAATTCAACACAAATTCTTAACTCTCAATTGTACTTTCAAATAGAACTTCAACTAGTATTTACCAAATAAACTACGAATATGATTTCAAAATAATTTCCAAAAAATTTCTTTTTGAGTCGACTTTAGATTTCTCAATTATCTTCAAAGTAGAATTCAGGTCACACCTTAATTTTAACAAACTCCACTTGCCACGAATTCCACTATAATGATACTTCAAATAATTTTCACTAAAATAAATGAACTTCAACTTTTCAACAAAAAAATGCAAACGAACATTTTCATCAAAAATTTCAACTTGAAAATATTCTCCACATCTACCACAAAACCTAAATGGGTTCAAACTCAAAAAACCCGAATAATCAAAATTCCAAAAGCACCATTCGATCAAAGTTGCTTGAATCACAAACAACAAAATCAAGCATGATTAACAATAACCAAACAAGATTGAAACAAGATATGTAACAGAATCACCACGAAATGCTTCAACTAAAAGATCTTTGCTGAAATCATCATTTTCAACTACGAACGAACATAATTAACTAAATCAGCTTCTTTGTACCTATGTAGAGGCATAACCTAAAAAACGGGTCCGTTTCTAGAAATTGAATACAATGGCACCGCTGATAATGGTGGCAAAGCAGAATTTTCTATAACTTTCGAACTTGACTTATACGTATTCATCAAAGTAGACCCCAAACAAAACTCCGACAATACTGAACCAAGCTCACAATCCACCTGAGTCTTTAAACTACGTTGGTACATTAAAGATTCTGTAGAACCTTGTAAGACATGTAAGACTTTTTCCATCACTACAACACAATATGAGCACCCATACAAACCTTTAGAACTCCACATTCGTCAATGATTTATACCCTTTCAAGTCAAGAATATTTAAGGAAATAATATTTTTCTTCAAATCGGGAACATGCCACACTGTATCAAGTGTTCTGACACTTTCATCAAATCAACTTAATTCTGACCCTTCCTATACCAGCTATCCAACAAAGTGTATTATTATCGGTTACAACATCTTTGAAAACTTCTTCATATGTTGTAAACAAATCCCCATTAGGACACATCTGAAAGGGTAAGTTGTATTAAGAATCTAATCCTCTTTAAATTTGGAATCGTCGTTAGAAATCACCAAAAAATCTCCATCATTGTGAAACGCTTCTCCAACACCGACTTCACCCAAAGTATCTAATTGCTTTCCTTTCTGATTAGTTGCAGCCAATTTTTCTTTATTCTACAACTTATAGCAATCCTTAACCAAGTGCTCATTCCTCTTGCAATAATTACAAATCTCATTTGTGAAATTAGAACCTAATTTGTCCATTCTAGAACCACCATCAACAATAAGATCATCTCCATGAGTCTCAGTTCGAACAAGATGCTTCATCTTCTTCTTTGAATATAGAGCATCATAAACATCTTCACTGATTATAGTATCACGACTATATAAAATTGTGTCTCTAAATGACACACACACACACACACACACACACATGAAGCGGGCAATGAACACAACAAATTCAAACCCAAATTTTCTTCATTATATAATGTGAAACCAAACTGGACCCGAATAAGCTAACTGCTCCAGCACTAGGCGAGCGAATGTCTGTTAGTGTTGGGTGATGTGTCTCGGGTTGAATTCGATTTCCTTGACTCTTTTGTTCCCCAAAAACTTCCTTATCCATATCTTGACCTATTTAAGTCCAACACAAATTTTTAATTCCTATTTGGACTTACATTCCAAAGTAGCATTCCAAAAGGATTTCTTCGTATGTCGACTTTAACCTAATTTTAACCATTTTCAAACGGAAACTCAAGTCTTCCATTTGGACCACGAGACTTCTAAGAAATATTCGCATGAGAAAGAATGAAAGATATTCAATGAACTTGTCCCAATTGAAAAAAAGAGACGGAAGTTGAGAGCAAGCAGTATTTGACTTAGTTGGCCAATATAAAATAAAGTGGACAATATTTTAATAAATTCAACTTAGCAAATTTAAGTTCTTGTTTGGTCCTATCAGAGGCTGAATTTCTCTTCAAATTACTCCAAAACGAATACTTAATCTAATTTTTAGATTGCCAATGAAGAAACATAGGCGAAAGTGAGCATGTAAAATTCCTCACATTACGTGATATTCAGTCAATGTTTGGCCCCCATTAAATTTTAATTTATTTTTCTTTCTTCTCTTATCAATCACACATTCTCTCAATAAAACAATATTACATATAAATCCAAAAAAAATTCTTACTTTTTAACCACACATTTTTCAAAAAATGCTATTCCAAAATCAACAACACCTTATGTATAAAACATTTATTTATAATTTGCGTGAAGTCTTTTTTGAAAATAATAAATTACATACTTTTTTTTTGTAAAATATAACAAAAACATACTAAGCTCTTGTTTGGTTTAGATTTAGTATATTTCCATCAAAAGGATGCCGACTCCGTCAATGATCCATGGCCGCACTTCTCCACCAGAAACAACCAAAAAGGGGGAACCCGCCGGGTGCTCAAAGTCGTCGTCAAACACAAAAAAAAAAAGTCAACCAACACAAATATTCTAACATTGCTGCATTGATAATGTCAACTCATCAATACTGTGTAATTGTTAGTAATGAGTGAGCAAGAATTTCTACTTGCTTTTCATTTCTCCTTTATTCAAATTTAAATATTATTTTTATATAATATGTATTACCTACTACGATAGTTGACCATATAAGTTTTTTAGGCTGCTACTTGATACGTTTCACATTCCTTCTTCTTCTTCTTCCTTTTTTTAATCAAAAAATTACAAATATTACAAATTGTTACATTCAGCTTAGAAATTCTGAGTTTCTTTAAATTTTAGATTTCGATCTCAACAAAAAAATAAAATATAAATCTTTCCATAACATTGAAGTAAGAAAATTAAACTTTCGCCTTGATCACCAACATAGCTTATGGCTAGATGTAAGAGAGCCACGAAGTTGGTTGTACACACGCACATGCTCGACGTCCAATCTCAAGTTTGAGCCCGTTTGTTGATCGAAGGAGACAATCACGCAAACACTCGACATCCAATCTCGTGTTTGAGCCCACTTAATGAACGAAGACGATTGTTGAGTGAAAAAATATAAAAGAATTAATTAAGACGGAGAAACATTTTACCGTATATGTTATTTAGTCCCTCTTTGACGATCATTGTTTGGAAAAAATAATATTTTGAATAGTAAATTTTAGGAAAATGTGTGACTAAAAAATAAGAGAAATTTGAATTTATGTGCAAATATTTTATTGAGTGAATGTATAGTTGAAAATAAGTACACGAATTAAACAATTTTAAATAATAGTACTCAAAGAAAGAATTGGATATCCACTTAATTCAACGTTTCAAAGATGATATAGAAAGTCAACTAAGAGATTTTATAAATCTTCTTGAACATCATTTTAGCAAGCAAGCATGTATGAAGTTTGAACGTGTGTATATATAAACACGCATCCCCTCCAGCTAGCGAGTGAAATTGTGTATAAAATTAATGGACAGTACAATTACAATGCTGTCATTGATAACCAAGCAGAAGTATTTTCTCCTGTGGGCTGCCTGGATTTTCTTCTTTGGGCTCATGTCTGCCGCAGCAATCACAAATTCTTCAACAGCTGGCGCCGCCGCCGCAAACACCACCATCACCAAGCCAGGCTGCCCACGCCAATGTGGTAATCTGACAGTCCCATACCCATTCGGCGTCGGCATAGGAAGCGGCTGCGCCATTGGTGACTGGTTCGAACTCAACTGCAGCACCGCTTTCAATCCTCCCAGGGCCTTCATCGGCACAATCCAGATTTATGATATTTCCGATAGCCAAATGCGCGTTTCCAATGTGGTGGCGAAGAAATGCTATGATAAATCCGGCGCCGTCGTCCATGAAAACACGGCATCATCGAATATCATTGGGACGCCGTTCAGTTACTCAGAATTAAACAAATTCACCGTCATTGGCTGCGACGATTTTGCATTAATGACCGGCCCGGGTGGGAATTTCACAAGTGGATGCGTTTCCCTCTGTTCCAACGCCAAAGATGTGATCGACGGGAATTGTTCCGGCATCGGCTGCTGCAAAACGCCGGCGCCAAAGGGTTTACAATACTACATCACTAGCCTTAGTAGTCTGAAAAATCACACTACTGTCGCATCGTTTGATCCCTGCAGCTATGCATTTGTCGGCGAGGAGGAGAGTTTTACCTTCAGCGGCGTGGCAGATTTATCCGATCCCACTTTTACGGAGAGGGTAATGGAAACTGTCCCTTTAGTGCTGGACTGGGGGATTGGAAATTTGACTTGTAAAGAAGCTCAAATTTCATTGGACTATGCTTGTAAAGAGAATAGTTTCTGTGTCGATGCAGACAATGGTATTGGAGGGTATCGTTGCACCTGTAATAAAGGTTATGAAGGCAATCCTTATCTCAATCCAGGCTGCCAAGGTTTGTTGTTCGTCTAAGAATTTAAGTTCACGGATGCATTTTAATTTAATCTTCAAGAGTGTCGAAGTCCTATTAAATGCCAAATAAAAAAAAAAAATTATAATTGGGTTCTTCATTTCATTTTTTTCATAATTTTGCAGATATTGATGAATGTGCAGATCCAAACAGCAACAACTGTGAAAAGAATTGCATTAATAAACCCGGAGGGTTTAACTGTTCTTGTCCACACGGGTACTATGGCGACGGCAGAAAGGATGGACGTGGTTGCATTGCCAATAACTCCGAGTTTCCTGTAATTGAGGTTTCCTTAGGTAATTCCTATATTAATTAATTAGCACGTGAAAATAGAATACAGATTTTTGTACCAATGATTACTGTTTTAACTTTCATACAAATACCATGTGCAGGTATAGGATTTGGGTTCTTGTCACTAGTTATTGCAGTAACTTGGCTATATTTTAGCCTCAAGAAAAGGAAGCTTATAAAAATGAGGGAGAAATTCTTTCTGCAAAATGGTGGTTTGTTACTCAAACAACATATCTCTTCAAATGAAGGAAACATCGAATCAAGGACCAAAATATTTACAGCAGAGGAGCTGGAAAAAGCTACTAACAATTACTCAGACGATCGAATTCTTGGACGAGGCGGTTACGGTATTGTTTATAAAGGAATTCTACCTGATAAATGCATAGTTGCCATCAAAAAGTCCCGAGTTATGGATCAGAGCCAGATTGAGCAATTCGTCAATGAAATGGTTATTCTTACACAAGTTAACCATCGAAATGTGGTCAAGTTATTGGGATGTTGTTTGGAATCAGAAGTTCCTTTGTTAGTTTATGAGTACGTTTCGAATGGAACTCTTTTCCAGCACATTAGTAATTGTGCTATGAATTGGCTATCGTTGGAGAATCGTTTGAGAATAGCCTCAGAAGCCGCTGGTGCACTTTCGTATCTTCATTCAGCAGCCTCTAAGCCTGTTATTCACAGAGATGTCAAGTCTGCCAACATATTATTAGACGAACATTACACTACAAAAATTTCAGATTTTGGAGCTTCAAGATTAATCTCCTTGGATCAAACTGAAGTGACAACGTTAGTCCAAGGGACACTCGGATATCTTGATCCTGAGTACTTCCACACGAGTCAACTCACAGAAAAAAGCGATGTTTACAGCTTTGGGGTAGTTCTTGCAGAACTTTTGACAGGGAAAAAACCCCTTGATATGCAAAGATGCCAAGAAGAAAAAAATCTTGCTATATATTTTATCATGTCCATGAAAGAAAATCGTTTGTTTTCTATTCTTGAGCCTCGGGTGTTGAGGGAAGGAACTTTAGAGCAAATCCAATCCATTGCTGAACTTGTCAAGAGATGTTTGTACTTGAATGGTGAAGACAGACCTACAATGAAAGAAGTGGCAATGGAACTCGAAAGTTTAAGGAAATTCAATAAACATCCATGGGCTAATCGGTCTGTGCATGAAGAAAATGTTGGGTTAATGAATAATCAAAGTGAAGCATCAGATCTTTATACTGCTCCAAGCACCTCAAATGACTTGTATTCTATTCAAATGGGGCCTTATACAAGCATTGTGGATTTCTCTGGACAATACAACTCTGATAGTACTCGTTTGATGTTTCCTGTAAACAGCCCTCGATGATATTCATAGACAAATCATTCTTAGTATGCATTTAACAATGGCCTAAACCAGAGTCAAAATCGTGTAGTGTTCTTCTTTTAATACTCTACAATCCATCTTACGAGTCATGCTATCACTTTTTTGATTGTTTATGTTTCTTATTCATCTTCAATTTGGATTTCTTCTTATGAATTTTTTTGTCTCATCATTAATGTCTAACGTATGTTAGATTCAATTATATCCATTAAGAAAATTAGAAAAGAAATTACAGGCATGCCATTATAAATAAATAAACGATATAGAACACCTTTAACTACAAAAATTTAAGGTCTAAAGAATAATACCACTCGTGTATAATCATTTATAGATATATATAATAAGACTGATCTCTCTCTCTCTCTCTCTCTCTCTCTCTCTCTCTCTCTCTCTCTCACACACAAATTACTATCAATCTGTAAATAATTATGTACAAGTATCATTACTCAAATTTAAATGCACCCTATATTAAAAAATATCATTACTTCAATTTTAGTTACTTGAATCAACTAATGTTTCATTACTTTTTCTTCTATTTCCCAATATTTTTATATAAAGACTAGTGTGCAGCCCATCTAATGCATGCGATGAACTATTTTGAAGGCAATGCTAGTGTTTTGAATGTCTTCGATTCTTGTACATAATATTTCCAATTCAATGTTTTCTGTTGCTAAATTGGGATGGATTTTCTTGTATTTTGTTGAAGATATGAAAAGAATA
>CAIGRO010145625.1:0-31392 GCA_903798355.1 Fraxinus baroniana | reverse complement strand
TTGGAATGAATATAAACAGATTTTGTATTTTTTTGATAGATAATATGATAGTGTCAACTTCCCAAATAAATTAAGTAAATTTTTTCTTTTAATTTTTATGACGTGAACAGTACCTCATTGAACGGTAATTTTTTTTAAAACTCGAAATTCAACTATGAAACTAACAAAAAAAATGGGGAGTTGATTTAGATGCTAGATTAGCCCAAAAACAATTTTCGACTCTTTTTGTTTGGAATTTTTTGAATCAAAGACTCAAAATCTACGACGGACACGAAAATCAAAAACAAAAGACTCAAAACAAAGAAAAAATAAAACATGAATCTGGAGCCCAAATTCTAATACCAAACGACGCGAACTCGAGTACGAGATTAGCGTGGAAATCGCGGAATTAATTGAAAACGTCGGGAAAGCCCAAATTCAGGTTGTAGACGATAAAATCATGACCCGAGCCTTACGAACCAAGAACCTAAGGTATATTAAACCATAAACCCGTTGATGTGCGGAAACAAGAACCATGATTTTGCAAACGCCACAAAGGGTGCCTAATCATTTGATAAGTTCTAAGGATTGAACGCCCCAAATATAAAAATATATTTGATAAGTTCGGTAGTTCATTCAAGAACCAATGGAGAGAAAAATCTTGTTAATTCATTATCAAAAGTCTTTATTTTTACAATGAAATAAATATCCATATTTATACTAATGCTAGAAAATCTAGTAAAAACGTAATTAGGTTACAAAATATTGGAAAGAAAATAGAATTCTAGTCTAACAAGAAAATTCGGGTCAAAATAGTTTTTCCAGACCCGGACAACTTTCAGTATTTTGGTCATAGCTTCCGATATCCGATTGAGGTGATTCAAAATACGTTGGAAATCTTATTTCAAGGGCTACAAATCTTCTAAAAATACAAATCTTCAAATTCTAACGTATTCTATGCCAAAAATGGATCTCAAAATAAGACTAAAAATTCGAGTGTTTTCCAACATATTCTAGCTTCCGTCCCCAACATAACTTGTCGCTTTCAATATTATGGACTTTGTTGCTCGAACATGTAAATGACTAGTTTTATCAATTCCTTGAAGTTTCGAACTTGGTTCTACTCTCTCTCCAACAATCATCAAAATCTTGATAAGTTGTGACACGCCTCGAATCATATCACAAATTCCATCATTGCAATCAGACGGACCCTTAGAAGCAAGATCGCGTAACTATTTACGAAAATGTCACTTTCCCGTGCCATGTCATTATTTAATATTTGTTGACAAAAATGATAAAATGTGTCATTGATAAACGGATAAAGTGGCGAATCCCACAAATTGCGTCGTTAAAATTGAAAAGTTGATGGAGTAAAATATTAACAAAGTTCTAGCTTTTACCATACAACACTAAATTTTGATCAGATTTTTTTTAGATAATAAAATGGCGTACGGTTCACTTACAATTACAAATGTTCGGTGTCAACGATCGATAATAAAAATTATTCGATTATCTCTCGAATAAAATGAAACTTATTTCTACTCATTAACCAAATGCTAACATGCCAAAACTGCATGAAAAATGCGAAAACCAAATATTGAACTAAAAATGAAAAGGTTTGAAACTAATTTTCACCAAATCCAAAGAAATAAATTAAAGGCATAGAGAATCGTATTACGTCAAAATACGATGGCTCGAATTAATACTCGAAAGTATTACCATTTTTTAACCATTGCCAGCTTCGCAAAATTTTCTCTCTTCTAGTAAATTTTAAATTGGTCCTTTTCATTTTCTTATATTCCAACCAGACTACTTAACTTTACTTCGACATTGCAATCATTCTACCCAAACTTTAAGAATTATTCTAGTAGTACATCACCACTTACACAAGGATGTCCATAATGGACAGCTGGCGCCCTCATATTGGTGGAGTGTCAGTGGTACCACTAGCACCACCCAAACTTTAAACCTCATCAATTCAAAGCATTTATCAACGTTCGATAGATGCATGGTCGATGCAAACAAATTGAACGTGGTTCGTTCATCTTACAATATCGAAAGTAGCTTGTCTTTCTCATTATGAGTTAAGGTTCGACTCGTTGCTAAAAATGGCCAATCAAGAATCAGCGACATATCGAAACCTTATTCACTTCAAAACAATTAAGTCCATCACGAATATAAATTTTTGCATTTTCATCAACATGTAATCTAGTTGTACAAAATTTATTGACACAATAGTTTGAGCCCCATTCTTTCTCATTTTCACTGACAAATATTAACATTGTGTTTGAGCCCCATTCTTTCTCATTTTTTTCCATTCATTTTTCTACAGTACTCATTTTCAACCACACATTCTCCAAATAAAATAATAATACACACAAATCAAAAACTTTTTATCTCTTTTTCATCACACATTATCCCATCAATCACTATTCAAAAACTACTTTTTTCTAAAAAATGGGGCTCAAACACAAGCTAAATGTGATAAGATCTAGATCATTGATTTTCATTAATTTAAAAATTATTTTTGAAATGATTGATCTAAATGTTATCGGGCATAATTTGTAAATCAAATTTGTCCACCTTTTCAACTTGTCATAACTCATAATAATTGAGAGTACATGAATCTCGACCTCCAGCCCCACCCCACGCCAAAACCCCAAAATACAAGGCATGCAAATATTAAAATCTTTAAAATGCCCGGCAAAACACACCCCACTGTTCACCACTTCACCTCCAGAGAGTGAAATCACCTCAGATCTTCAAAAATAGAAAAACCCAAAGCCTCCTTCAAGGAATCTCTATTCCCAAGCATAACCAGATTTACAAAATCTGTGTCCCCTACTTCATATTTGTTAAATTTTGTAAATCTTTCCCTCATTTAGATAATTATATTTTGTATTAATTACCATTTAATAAACATTGTATCTATAAGCATTCTTTCCATGCATCCATGAGAGAATAAATAATAATATTTTACTTTATACAACTTCTTGTTGTCTTGATTTGATTTCCCCCCCAAGATTTGGCGGAGGAGCTTGAAACTGAGAGGCCATGGGGAAGTTTATGGGCTTTTGGGGTGTAATATTTTTTGGTCTTTTCCTAAGCAAATGGGTTGTTAAAAGCTTTGAATTTGATGAGCTTTTCGACAATAGAACAGAAGTTTCATTCTTGGAATCCATGTCCTTGTTGGAGTCCGTGTATGGAGTTTCAGCTGCAGCTGCCCCTCCTAATGCTCTCACGGTGCCTCTTACACTTATTCAAGGAGCTGCTGCTAAAGGCGCTGGTATTAATCCAAATCTCTCTCTAGATTCTTGCATTTTATTTTTTTTCCCCATTTTTTAGTGTCATTGTACTAAATTTATTGTTTTAATTTGATTAATGCTTTTCTGTATGTTATGTAATCTAGTTTAGGAATTTTCCAATCCACTCATGATTCTTTTTCCCATTTTTATAGTTATAATGGAATTTAAACCTCGTATCTGTCTTCCAATTTTCCTGTGTTAAATTATTTTATTTTTGTGTTATATAATTAAGTTTGCTACTTTCTGTATGTCAATTTCCCACTTGTTTAATGGGTGATTTATTCAATGGCTTGATTGAGATGCTTTGTTGTGTTGCTATGATGTTACTATGCATCTGTCATGTATACATTTATACGGGTTTAGTATTTAAATTAATCTCAACAATCAGTATTGTTAACCAATAGTCATTGTAGGTAAATTTATCTTTCACTGGAAAAAAATCAAGGTTTTGGATCATAGAATTTATCCAGGAGAACTACCCCACAAGTCAATTGTTCTTGGCAATTGGCAAATACTCGTATATACATACGTTGACACTTGAATTAACATTCATTGGTTCTTTAATTTTGATGTCTCTTTTCTGATACTTTTTTCAGTATGTTTGGATGGAACATTACCTGGCTATCACTTCCATCGCGGGTTTGGGACAGGATCAAACAGCTGGCTCATCCAACTGGAGGTTTGGGAGACAATTATGTGAATGATAGCATTTACTTGGTTGCTTTTGTTTGCTTTCAGAATCCTTTATTTTGGTGAATATTAGACAGGGATTTCATTATATATATACGGAACATAAAATATGGACGATAGGTTGAAATTATTTGGTTCTTAAATCTCACCAGTAGATGGCCCATATCAAACTATAGTTTAAACAGATTTTAGATTATTTTAATATATCTTTAATTTGCGAGCTTGTTTCTACTTATTGAAAAGGAAGTGGAATTGAAATCATGAAGCCAGTAGAAATTAAAATTCTCAATATTTCAATTGATTTCAAATAAACTGAGCTATATTTAGTTATGAATTTATTTTATTTTTCCCTGGCAAAAGTTCATGCTAATTTTACTTTTTGGAAGCAAACTTAAATTTAATTGCATATATCGATCATTTAAGAAACTATGAAGAGGCAGAAGAGCCAGATACTTTTTTGAAAGTGCAGTTATCTGAGATCTAACTTCTAAGAAGTTTAAAAGTAATGATTGAACAAAACAATTTAACTTATTTAGAGCCATGTAACATTTTATCGACTGATTTCTCCTTTTATGTTGACTCTATTAGAAAAAGTCCTTCACGAAATCTACCAAAAATCAATTTCTTGAATGGAGTCACATTGAAGTTTTTCCTAACTCAAATTCTCAATAAAGTTGTATACCATATTTGTTTCTGTCCAGCAGAGATTTCAAGCTTTAGTAATGGTTTTATCATTCAACAAACTTTATCTTGTGACACTTTGTGGCAGGGTGGAGGGTGGTGTAACAACATTAGGGCCTGTGTTTACCGGAAAACGACTCGCCGTGGGTCCTCAACATATTTTGAGAAGATAATTCCATTTACAGGGATACTTAGCAATAAGGCTCAAGAAAATCCAGGTCAGTTCGCAAAGATACTCGGCCAAATTCTGTTAGAAACATTGAAACCATGTCTTCTCATGTTTCAATTTGCCCGTTACAAATATTATTTTTATATTTGATTTTCCACATGCAGATTTCTTTAACTGGAATAGAGTAAAAATTCGGTACTGTGATGGTGCCTCCTTCGCTGGGGACAGTGAAAATAAGGTTTATTGCATCCCCCAAATTTTATTTTCTGTTAGTCTATCTTGGGTTAATTTTCCAAGCACTAATAAGATTTCTTCACTTCGATGTCAAATTAAGTTTTTGAAGCTGCAAAACAGGCTTCTCTTTGATAAAATAATTTGTAGTCAAATAGCTATAATGCTGGTATCAATCTTCTTCTACGATTATCTTTAATCTCCTCAGTTTTATTGGGTGGTCGATTTATGGAAGACTGTGAAGTGATGCTTCTGTCTTTGTTTGTGAAAAAAATTAAGAAGAATGTCATTCCAAAGTAGTAAGAAAAAGATATAGTATCCAAGTACAATCAATAAGTAAAGGAAACTAGTTATGAAATTCATGTTTCGACACTAGTAGAAACTAAAAACCTACTAAACTAGTAGTTGAAGAGAAACTAATGAAAAGAACTCATTATTATATTTTTTGTAGGCTGCAGGGTTGCAGTTCAGAGGACAGCGTATATGGCTAGCTGCAATGGAAGACTTGATGTCAAAAGGAATGCGAAATGCAAATCAGGTTATCAAGTTTTATCTAGTACCCACGCTATATTTCTGTTCATGCTTTGTATTCCCTTTGATACTACATGCCATGTTTTAGGCCCTGCTTTCTGGATGCTCTGCTGGTGGTCTAGCTTCTATCTTACACTGTGATGAGTTTCGGGGTCTATTTCCTAGAAGAACCAAAGTGAAGTGCTTGAGTGATGCTGGATTATTTATGGATGTGTAATTTTCCAATTTTTTGTCTTTTTAGTAATGCGCTGTTTTAAGTTTTACAGTTATTGCTCCATTACCTCTTTTATTGTATTATAATGCTTCCTTTGATTTTCAGCACTGATGTGTCCGGTGGACGCACGATAAGAAATTTCTTCGCCGGTGTAGTAAGCTTACAGGTACTTATTGAATCAAAGATATTGTTTATCGTCTTCCTTGTGTACCTCAGTGGCATGTTTCCCCATTCTAAGAGTCCTACAAGTAATTTTATTGGTTAGTTTGGGTGCAAATTCCATAGGCAAATTTCTACAAAATGCTGCACTGCTGCTAAATCTCAAATCCTCGTGGAAAGTTGACATTCTCTTATTACACTAGCTATCATAATTTTTCTTTTCTTCTTTGTAAATGCATTTGCAATCAGTTAAACTAAGAACTACAATATTTCAAAATTTCAAGCGAACTTATAGCCCTTTACTTTATTCCATATCTATATTTGTAAATTGCTTCTCTGAGTAATAAGATGCAGCTGTGTCGCATCCAACGTGCTAAAGGTTTTGCTCGAGATAGAATCAATAGATAGGTTATGCCTCTCATTTTGATGTGTTTTTGGTGTTTGAGAATACCACACACTTGTGACAGGTTGGATGGATGATTACGCATTTTGATAAAGCATCAAAAAAATAATTATTATGTATTGAAGTAAAGAATTAACTGAAAAGTTATTGACAGTAAAGAATTAACTGAAAATTTATTGAATTCCTAACAAAATAAGAGGATGCAAGTAAACTAAGGTAGATTGTGGTTTTGAACCAAAAGTGACATGAATAGGAAATCCAACAGCTTTTGAAATTCAACGGAGCACAAAATCCATGGCTGAACAATGTCGGAGGGTCCTGATATCACTCTTTCTAATAATCCTCGTGTATATACTAATTGAACATTTCCTTTTCTAAACCGCAAAGTTCATCTATGTAGTTGGTTTTTCCTTTCAAACTATACTTTTATCCTGCAAATTTCCAACGGTATTCCTCAACACGTTTGTAATTCTAAAGACAATTTGTACTTGAAAAGTGACACTATCAAATTTATGCTGGGTTCTTGATTGACATGCTTGCCAGCTTGCTTAGAATAACTTTCCTGCGTTCTCATACAAGTTCTCACAAATCTTAATAGGGTGTCCAGTGGAATCTACCAAGAACTTGTACCAATCATCTCGACCCAACTTCGGTGAGACTAATTTTTTGTTGTTTTTTATTCAGAAGATATGTAATTCTTACTATGATTTTTAGTTTAGCAATTTTCCATTTACGATTGTCTCTTTTCCTGTTTAGTGCTTCTTCCCTCAGAATTTAATCGCCAACATCAGAACTCCTCTGTTTATTCTCAATGCTGCTTATGATTCATGGCAGGTAATAGTTTATTCCAGTTTATAGCTGCACTTAAATTTCTTGGAAATTAAGCACATGTTTAACAGCTTTCTTTGGTTTAGAATAGGTACTTGTAAAATAATATGACTTACACTGGGGAAGTGCGATTAGTATAGCACTCGTTTTAGGGTGGGCTTATTTCCGGATTTACCTGTTCTAATCAGTGGGTCCTTACTATTCTTATAGGTTAGATGTATACTGAGGAAGACTAGACCTTCAGAAAAACATTTGAAATCAGAAATTGATGGTGTTTTAAAGAAATTAAAGTCTTCCGAAGTCTCGCAAATAATATGAATAACAAATGTAGTACATTTATCTGTTTTTCCTTTGTATTCAGATCCAAGAAAGCTTGGCTCCTAAAAGGGCTGATCCTCGTGGTAATTGGTATAACTGTAAAATGAACTATGCACAATGTTCAGTATCCCAAATCCGATATCTGCAAGGTGAGCGAGTGTGTATCTGCTTGATATTTCTTAATCTTGTTGTCATATCTGATGAGAACGAGTAAATCAATAAAACTGTTGTTGAGCAGTTTTTAGGGCTCATATGCTGAATGCAGCAAAAGGCTTTTCCGCATCTAGACAAAATGGGTTATTCATAAATTCATGCTTTGCTCACTGCCAGTCCGAGAGGCAGGATACCTGGTTTGCAGATAATTCTCCAGTGATAGGGAACAAGGTATGACCACAAGTATAAATTTTCTTTTAGTTTTCATGCAGTAAGTATAAAAACTCCTATATTGTCAGTCCTGCTTAGCAAGAAACAGTAACTTGCGTAGTTCTCTTTAAGTTAATATAATTGCTGTAATCCTTTCTGGTTTGGTATTTTTCCTTAGATTAACAAATGTTATACGGGCCACTTCTAAGATTAACTAACATGGCATTTCTTGGCGTGCTCTAGTGATTGAAAGGTCCACGTATGTTAACGTAGACAAGTTTTTGTAATCTCAACAATTCATTGACCTGAAAATTTTATTACGTGAACGTCTTGTGTACTCATGTATGTTTATGCAGAATTCATCTACAAGCTGTCTGAGAGTAAACCAACATAAAAGTAAGGCAGAACACATTCAGAGTTGTGATACGGATCCTTTATCTCGGCCTCTCTTCGCCATGTCTTCTTATTCAAAATCAACGCCAACTTTAGAAACTAGAAACGGTTAAGGGATAGAACCCCACATTGAATAAAGATGAAAATATAGACCATTTTATAAGAGTTTGAACTACTCCTCTTAATAAGGTTGACCTTTTAAGACGGAACACCAAATCTTAACATGGTATTAGAGCCTGCTAAGCTTCAATGAGCGATTCGATCCGACAAATACTCAAAAAATTGAGCACACGGATTTCAAGATTGGTATGTTCTAACGAGTTAGTATCTTGCGGGGGCATGTTAAGGGATAAAACCCCATATCGAATAAAGATGAAAACATAGACCAATTTATAAGAGTTTGGGCTACTCTTCTTAATAAGGTTGACCTTTTAAGATGAAACCCAAGTCTTAACGGAAACTATCACCTCTTCCGCTGTCTATTTGTCGTTTATGCTATTTATTTCTTTCATTAACACGTGTTGTTAACTATATATGCTCTGATGCAGGCTGTAGCAATAGCTGTCAGAGATTGGTACTTTGATCGTGCAACTACTAAGGCCATTGGTTGCGCATATCCCTGCGACAAAACTTGTCACAACCTGGTTTTCAAATGAATCAGGTTTTAGTTTTCGCCTTCTATTCTTAGCTAATTTATTTAATTATCCATGATGAGCAATCTTCATCTTCCATTTACTTAAAATGTAAGAACATATATTGATGGAAATAATACTACAATCGCTCTGAAATTTTCGAGTCTTTGACGTACTCCATATGTACACTGTCTACAAGGAAAAATAGGAAAATCCTGTATCAAGATTTACAGCCTGGTGCCTACAGTTCAATTATTTTGATACGATGTTTCTCCCTTTGAGTTGTATTGAAAATCTGATAAAATAGAGCCATCAGAATATCTTCAAGAGAAACTAATGATTACGAAATGTGTGCACTTGTTTATTCAGTATTGCTGAATGCTCGTAAGGCATGCTTGGAATGTTGAACTCGAACCGTATATTCCATTTTTTAATCACGTTATCTCGTCAATTTTGAGGCACCAAACATGCCCTTAGTATACCACTTTTACTGGTTTCCCTGCCATATAAATTTGACATTGTCTTGAGGTTCTGGCATATGTGCAAGTAGACTGAACAATGATTAGAGGTAGACAGTCTTCTTAGGCGGCTGTGTTTTTATCTTTGATACAGCATGCCTCAGACAAGGAATCAAATTAATTTTTATGCTAATAATGGTTGTACTTTCAATAGTTTATAGATTATTCCCTCTAAAGTCAAATGTCCAATTACAAGTCTTCCATGGAGGAATCAATGTCTATGTTCATAACCTTATAAAAAAAGGTTGAAAATCAGAAAAAAATATTATGAGAATCTTTTGAGGATAACAAAATGATATTATTGAGGATTATTTGTGGGATTAATGTCCTTGTTCCTGTTCTCTTCTGTTAGCAGCCTCCCAGAATCTTTTCACAGTAACTCTAAATAAATGGCTTAATTTTGTTCATTGCTCTTGGCAATGGATTAGCTGATTTGATGCTTATTGTCATCTTGTTACTTATAAGTTATAATCAATAATTGAAGTGTACTTGAAATAATTTTCTTTTCCTTTGTACTTAAAAAATTTCCAAGTATACCCTCCTAAAAGTCTGACTTTTGACAAGTAACTTATTAGTTTATGTGAAAAAAGTATTTAATTTTAAATCCCACGCTTCTAAATTTCTTAACTTTGGTTATTTTTTTTTTATCCACTTGATTATCAATAAACCTATAATATTTGTGCTAATTTGGAATCCTTTATCATCTAACCATCATCTTCGCGTATATTTATTTTCATTTGCAAGCTCCTGTTTGGTACACATTATTTTTTTCATTCTCATTTTTCTACTCGTTTTCATTCACACATTTTTCAATAAAATAATATTTTACATCACATCAATAACTTTTCCTTCCTTTTCAGCTACACATTATCTATCAATCTATTCTAGAATACATTCTTTCAAAATAATGTGGTTCAAACACTTGTATGTTTTTATTTTCCTTAATTTCTTTGAAAAAATAATAATATCAACATAAGGAAAATGGAGGAGGTATTGATTTTGAAACGATAGAGGTAATTAGGTAAAAGGCATGAGAGCGTGAAACTTAGAGCCTGTTTGATAACAATTAAAATCTAATTAAAATTAAAAATATGGTCGTTATTGGGTCTCACGCGTCTAATAAAAGTCAACAATAACGACTAATTTTTCAATTTTAATCTCTACCAAACGGGCTTAAATGATTAGATAAGGATAAGGTTACATACATATATTTAAATCTTATCTTGATAACAATTAAAATCTAATTAAAATTAAAAATATGGTCGTTATTGGGTCTCACGCGTCTAATAAAAGTCAACAATAACAGTTAATTTTTTAATTTTAATCCGATTTTAATCTCTATCAAACAAGCTCTTAACATAATTTATACTTTTGTTCCAATCTAATTATATTCCATTCAATTTTATTAAATAACGTGTTTTAATTTCATTAACTTAAAATTGGGACGCAAATTTGGGGAAATCAATTTTTATTTTTAATTTTAATATCAATACAGTATGAATTGTGATTGAAAATTTTCCTATATTTGTTCATTTCTTCATTTAATCTATGTTCCATTTTCCCAACTTTATTAGAAAATAAATTAATATGAGATCGACACGTAAGTATTGATTTTGGAACGATCAAAATACAGTACGACACGAGTCATGAAATTGTGACATCTCTGAAAGTATATAACATTCGTACGTGGCATGATAAGCTAGGATAAAAAAAAACTCCAAAGGTGACAATTTATATTTGTATCCAATTGTACCATTCAACTTTATTAGTTTGTCATCAAATAAACATGAGTTAATTGTAATAAATGAGTGAAGTTTTGGTAGGACGGTTCTATATGTACATGTTGTAGGACCTGTCAAATCACGACACATCGAATCTCGATCAAATCACAATGCCTTGGTGTCGTACACACACACACACACACACACACTCACTCTCTCTCTCTCTCTCTCTCTCTCTCACACACACACACACACACACACACACACATCACCTCACCTCAGACGTCAAGGTGTTGTGATATGAGTGGTTTGGGATATGAAGGGTCATAATTTAAATGGACAATTCTACATACGTAGGATTGTCCGTTGAAACTTTTTTCTTGACAACGTGACTTGCTTAAAAATGAGGGCACAAATTTGGAGACTTAATGCTAATGAATTGTAACTGAAACTTTTCCTATGTTTATTCATTTGCTAATTTAATCTAGTTCCATTTTCCCAACTTTATTTGGGGAATAAATTAATACGAAACCAACACGCAAGTATTTCTTTTATAACAATAGAGATACACAATAAGATATGAATCATGAAATAGCGACATCTCTATTAGTAGATGAAATTCGTACATGGCACGACACGACACTAGATTAAAAGATTCCGAAGGTTACGTAATTTGTACTTTTGTTTCGATGCAATCATATTCTCATTCAACTTTGTTAACTTGTCATAAAATATTACGTGTTGGGTGTGACAAAATGAATACGAGTGACTCACCTAAAAATGAAGGGACAAATTCGATCACTTTCAAAATTTCCTTTTTTTTTTTTTGTTATTTATTGTTTTATCTCAATACACTGTGAATTGTAAACGAAAATTCTCGTATGACAATCTCTTTTCATATTCAAAACTATTCAAGAAAGGCTGCCAATTCAATTTCTCTATTTTTGTTTCGTTTTGATTAGAAGAAGATTGTAGGGCCATGAAAAGGCACTCAATAATTTGAATCACATGCAGCCATAGGGACAACTATATGTCATAAATTCCACACATATTACCTATACTTTCAAGAAAAGGAGAAATAAAACATTTTCAATTATATTTGAGGTATTCATTCGTGCGTGCACGTGGGCACACACAAGAGACTGATTTTAATACCCCACCCCACATAGGGCTCTTGTGATTTAATTCATGTATTTTGATCGGCCTTCCTCAATTCTTTAAATCAATTTTTCATTATTGAAATTGTATTCGTATTAGCATTATTTTAAATTCGATATACCAGGTAGAAAGGACATACAACTATCTTTAAATTAGTCGTATCTTACCTTCTATCTTCGATATTGGTACATGAATAACGAGCGTCGACTAGAATTAGCGAGTCGAGTGTCTACTAGGATTAGTGTGTTGAGAAAAGTCTTATCCCAAAATAATTGATTGACATTGACTCAATCACATGGAGGTCGGTCAAATTTCAATATGTTAACAATGTTGTGTCGTTGTTAGAGAATGAACTACTTTGGTTCTTTATATAGGAAAAGTGAAAAAGTTGAGAAAGAAACGGAAGATGAGCGTGGGGGTGGCGGGGTAGAGTGGGTGGGGTTTACCACAATTCTCTTAATGGAACCTCTTCCCCTCTCAAGCACAACTTTTACGTGCCAAAAAACATAGAATTTTCATCTGTGTAACCCACAAAAGTATCAACATCAATATGTATAGGGGACCATATTCTTCTGTTCCCCCCTAAAGTAGTAAAAGTTATAACCAAGAAGCTGTGTCATTGGTGTCCACACACAAAAAAGTTGCATCCATTTTGGTCCCTTTATTTCATTTGACGCAATAATTAGACGGATAATTCAGATCAAATTAGGGCTTATTTGGAAAATTCTTATTCGCGGGTGATTCTTATCAAGATTATGCTAGTATCGCATCGAATTTTCAACTTGACTATCGTGGGATTTTTCGAATTTTGAGTTGTACGTACGGCTGTGTGTATGTACACGTCACTAGGCATTCGAATGGAAATCTTAGGAGACAAGTATGATTATTATCTTGATGAATATTTGGCCTAAGGAAAGGACAGGTGACTTAAAAGACTGTGAAAAGTGAAAACTATCTCAATCCATAGGAGACAGTGATAGACGCCCATTTAAGGGAAATGGTTCCATGAATCTTGTATTAGCGTTAAAAGTTCAGTAAAAGCATTTCACAAAACCCAAAAAGTTACAGATAGTCACTATCTCGGAAGGAATTTTACGGGAGGAACTTGGAGAGATTGATCAGGATGTTAACAACGGTAAAAAAAGGAAAAAAAAAAATGACTGCTCAAACAATGTAATTTTACAAGCTGTAATTAAATTCATAAGAATAAATTGAGAAAAAAACACTTATATATTCTAGCATAAATGATAAACCTTACACAAAACAAGAACAAATATATTGAAATACGAAACGGAGTTTTTCTGTGGAAAAATATTGGTATCAGTCCCTATTTACAGATTAAAGAAAAGAAGACTTCATATAGCACACACCTGCTTGAATTAATAGGAGGAGACTTGATGATAAGCTAAGCAAATTGTCCAAAGGTGGTAGGAAGCCTCTGAAAATGCTTGCTATACATTTCTGCAGCTTGTAAATTTTGCTGTTGCTGATTTGGATGCCAATTGGGAGCAGTACTTAATGGACCTTCTGTTGCAAATTGTGTTTGTGATTTCGTCTCTTCGTATAAATCTTGAGCACTTTGATTCTGAATAGTATTTCCTAGTATGAACGGAGTGTGAAGATATTCTGACCACTTTATATCTTCTGGAATTTCATGTTCTGATGAAGGAACATTGGCTTGTTTTTCGGGTTTTACGCAGTCTGTGGCTCCCCATGGAAAGGCATTATTTTCGAAGATGCTGCAATTACCGCGGCTTACATTGCTTGTACTTCCATTGTTACCAAGGCTGCTGCCATCCCAATTCTGCAATTTTGTACTTAAAAGGCCTATAGGACTATCAGGAGGAAGACTCGTCGAAGACTTCATACGAGTAGAAAACGAAAGAAATGAGCTTGGTAGGGAAGGAAGAACAGTATTTGTTACACAAGAATTGAAGCCAGATTCTATTTCTGAAGACTTGGAATTTGAATTGAAGAAGAAATTCGATGAGTTGGGATTCATTGACAGTCCTATATTGTTAGAACTATAATTCAATTGTTGAAAGGAGACATAGTCACATAAATCAGAAGGCTTAATATCAGTGGTAGAACTTTCATGGCTGGCAATAAACCTATTCATGAAAAATTCATGAGTTGGTGCCAAATTACTGGAATTGTTTTGTATAAGTGGATTCTGATCCAGGGATGGATTTATTTTCCTCGAATTCCCCGAATCGACGAAAGTCAGTTCACTGATTCCTTCAGATACTTTCTCATTGTTTTTGCTGCTTGGAGATGTCTTTTCTTCATTTTCAACCTCAGAAATTGGCTTATGAGTATTAGGGTCAATGCCTCTTTGCCTCAGTTTCTTCTTAATAGAAGAGTTCCAAAGATTCTTGATTTCGTTATCTGTTCTTCCAGGCAATTGTGCAGCAATTTGTGACCATCTGGTGATGAAATTAAACAACCTCAATATCACAAAAAAAAATTCGGATTAAACATGCAAAAAACTGCAGGATACCTGTTTCCAAGAACTGCATGCAATTCAATAATCAAATTCTCTTCCTCCTGTGAAAATGTCCCTCTTTTCAAATCAGGCCTTAAATAATTAATCCACCTTAACCTGCAGCTCTTTCCACACCGTTGAAGCCCTTCAAGATTATCACACAACAATGTGATCAGAAACGAAAAAAATAAATAAAATCGAAAATGGCCGACGAAAAATAAAGTTATTACCAGCTAGTTTAGGGACAGAACTCCAACATCCATGGCCATATTTAGTTATGTGCTTTATAAGTTTTTCATCTTCTTCAGGAGACCACAGTCCTTTCCTTAACTTCTGCTTGTAACAACAAGAATGCCTACCCATGTGAAGTGCAATGCTGGCAAGAAAATGTCAGCACAAAACACAAATTTTAGTGAGAGAGAAAGAGACTGGAAAACGAGATGGCAATAGGGAATCAAATTAATTGGGTGGAGTTTTAAGGAGGGTCACACGTATTTAAGTTTTTAATTAAGTATAATTAAGATGAAAGCTAAGTAATTATTTATATGGAATTATTTTTCTTCTTTCTCCTTCCCTTTTTTCCAAGAATGTGAAGATGGAAAAATTGATTTGCTAGCGTCTTATCAAAATGTTTGTGAAAAATAATAATGAATTGACAGCAGTTTGTGGGGTTCAAAGACAGATATTTATTTGGTGGAAAAAACTGGAATTTTATGAAGTCTCAATAAATAAAAGTTTATAACTTAAAAGTAAAAAAAAAAAAAAAAAAAAAAAAAAAAAAATCTATCCTACCCAGAAAAGATAAAAATAAGTAATTATTTATTACGAAAGAGGACCTTTATTTATGTAAAAATAAATAAGTTATTTAAACCTGTTTATAAGCAAAAAAAATAAAAATAAAAAAAAATTAATGAAATAAGACTTTACTTTTATGAATAATACCGGACAATTGGGCACGACTAATAAATAAAAAAATTCAAATATATTTTGCAGTGTTCTTCATAATTTGTACATTAAAAGTAAAAATAAATTCGAAATCGGTAATTTATGTACTAAACACAAATATTGTGCCCCTGTTTGAGTCATATTAAAATTTTCGTTCTCATTTTTCTATTCATTTTCAACCATACATTTTTCAATAAAATAATATTTTCCATCACATCAGTAATTTTTCCTTCTTTTTCAACAATATATTCCTCATTATATCAAACAAAAAATGAATTCTTAGACTCAAAATGTGTACTCAAAATGTGCACCAAACAAAGGGACAGTAACAAAGTTAATACTGGTAAAATGCTCTTCCAAAAAAAGACAGAGAATTCTTGGTGATTAATGTTATTATTTTATGATTAAAATATAGTTTCACACTTAGACATTCCCTTGTAATTCCTGTTAGATAATATTGTAATATCAATACTCTGATTTTTTTAATTAATCTCTACGCCAGGTGGCTTTTTACATGTTTTTTGTTTCACTTTTATTCTTACTTTTCAATGTAAAGATAATTCTTTAAATTGATATTATAAAATTCAATAGAAATGATATTTAACCCATGATGGACAGGAAAAAACCATCGTCGACGTGATCAAATTTACAATTTTTGACAATTGAATTGTTAAAAATTTTAGGCCCACGTCAGCGGCGGGTAAAATAACTCCTACCCACCGTGATTTCTGTAAACTAAAAAATCTTTCCCGTGTGCAAAGTAGGGGAATACGAGTGGTGAATAATTTTATTTTAACAGTCGAGTTAAAACATAATAGGGTAACTATTACTATATTTAGATGAAGTTGTAAGCAATTTGAGATTGATAGATATCTTCTACTCGATTTTCTTAGCATGCACGAGTGGACCCTCTTAATTATTTACTACGATGATTGGAAAAAAATAAAAAAAGACGACTTATCCCAACATTTTTAGATTAAGCTCAACTTTCTTAGTGCGAGTATTTGACTTTCATATCAAGATTTTTGTGACACAATTTTGACTTTAAAGCTCACGGTTGATTTATTACATAAGGGTCGAAATCAAAATGCCTTATCATTTATGAATATAAGGGATCATTCGATTTTACTTTATCCAAATTCTTTTGACTTTGGCTCAAAAGTATCTTAATAATGTAAAAGAACAAAATGATAAGGATTACATATTCACAATAGTCTCATTTCACAAGCTACCCAAATTATTTTAATCATTTACAAAGAATCAAATGAAATTAAAAAAAATAATAATAAAGTTACTAATGATTGATTTACAAATATTTTAATTTTGCCAACGAAGAAAATAATTTCTTATATTTGAGTAACAAAATCAATTAAAGAAGTTGAAAATTTCTTATATTTAAATGTAATTTAAAATAATTAATTATTTTAGTCCTAAAAACACAACCGACAATCCCAATAATGCAGTTGTCCACTCAGAACGTGTTCCGTCGCTGCAATTTCAATGCTGACGAATTCGAATAAAATATTTTGTAATGTTTTGTTTGATTCTCAGGAAAATATTTTTTTACATCCCAATAAATGAGTAATTATTGGCCATTGTTTTTTTTTTTTTTTTTTGAGAAATAGTTTATTCCTTTGTGGCTGAATAAACTTAGGGTTCGTTTGATAAGGTTCTNTTTTTTTTTTTTTTTTTTGAGAAATAGTTTATTCCTTTGTGGCTGAATAAACTTAGGGTTCGTTTGATAAGGTTCTATTTTTTACTTTGTTACTTTTTGGAAGAAATTTGTGAATAATTTATATAGGTTCAACTACTTTAAAAGGTCTTCTAATCGGACAAAATATTTTTTAAAAATTATCTAAGCGTGATTATAAACAAGTTTGTAATCTCATAAACGGTTTTTGACTTTTCAGAAATTTTGCAAAATGGGTCCTTCAGCTTCTCCTATCCAAACGACACACATATTTCCACCCTTGAATGCAGCATTCCAAGTTCCACAACCATTTATCAATTGACACGCTTAAATAAAATTTCATTTCTAGCCCTCCTTGAAGGGAATTAGATAAAGTTGTTAAAACAAGTGAACTAACTTGGTTCCGTCGAGTAGATGGTAAGACTCTGATGATCAATATTGAATGAGCCACATGTTAGAAGGAGACGAGCCTAGGTTGTCCACATCACAACCTAGTGTGGTTCACGATCTAGGTTTTTATGGCATGCAAGGTTACCTTCAAATGTCTATGTTGTTATGATACGAGTCCAACTATTTTGACACCACTTGAGAGTTTATATTTCTACTTATCATTGTTGTATTTACGCTTTCTTTTGTCGATGTCATGGTTCTAGAATTGGATGAACTAATCAATTCAAAATCAGAGTAATTAATTCAATCTCACTCAAAGATTTTGCTACTTGTACATAAAAAATGTATATAATGAATTACAAATATGATGTGGATGAAAAAATTGAATTGAAAAGTTGATTGTATTTTAAATTAGCAAATGACAGAATGCCTGTGACATTATGTAATCTTTTATTTAAATTTTGATGTACATGTAGTAAGATCCCTTACTCAATAACTACAAAAAACATTAAGTTAAATATTTTCAACACACCTTAAAATATCTATTTTCGATTATTATTCTTGTGTTTCACACTTTTTTTTCGATATCTTGGTTCTCGAATTGGATGCACCAATCAATTCAATCTCACTCAACGACAATAAGACTAATAAGTTAAAAATACTTTTTTCTTAATAAATCTTGAGATGGCCATCACATATATTTTTTTATGCTAGTCTAATTCAAAAAATGATAAGCTAAATTAGTTTTACAAAATTAATGAATAAAATTCCAATTTTAATGGTGACCCTAAAAAACTTTTTAAGGGTTAAAAGCTAAATGACTTTATTTTGAACAATTCAGACTCAGATATGTGAATGGACATGTGCAGCCGACACGTGTCTCTTGGTTTGACTTGGTGACTTGTAATGATTTACCCTTACAAATCATTATTAAGAGCCTGTTTGGTACGGCTTAAAATCCAATTAAAATTGAAAATATGGCCGTTATTGGGTCCCACCCATCTAATAAAAGTCAACAATAACGGCTATATTTTCAATTTTAATCTGATTTTAATCTCTACCACACACCCTCTTAATGTTTCTGTAAATTGGGCTAATTCTTGTTGAAGCAACCGGTTGTCGTGTGTCTCTTGGTTTGACTTGGTGACTTGTAATGATTTACCCTTACAAATCATTATTTAGAGCCTGTTTGGTACGGCTTAAAATCCAATTAAAATTGAAAATATGGCCGTTATTGGGTCCCACCCATCTAATAAAAGTCAACAATAACGGCTATATTTTCAATTTTAATCTGATGTTAATCTCTACCACACACCCTCTAAGAAGTTAAATATGCTTAACTACCGACCAACTCCAAAGGTAACAATAATAACGGAGGGTTTCTCGAAGATGCCGGTCTAATTCTATTAACTCGATTAGGACTTTCCACTTTGAAGGTAACAATAATAACGACGGCTCGAGCAACTTAAGAATTTTAGGGAAAAAAAAGTAATGCTATCGAGCAATTTATTTCTAGAATGTCCTTACATGTTTCGACATGAATCTCATTTAAAATATTTAATTGACCACATGGAGCGAGATTTACTCAGTGCGCACTCACATGATAGCGACTGCGGGTTCCTACGTAAAAAAAAAAATAAAAATAAAATTAATGGACATATTATTTAGAAAATTTAAATGTTAATTTATATAATTAATCTGCAATGGATATATTCATTTATGTTGACACTTTAATGTTCCTAACAAGTTCGAGTGTTCGACAACTTCGCTCGAATGAAACAAAACCTAATTTTATGCACCAATACATAAAAACACGCTTTAAAATCATCAACGGTCATTTTATTCAAAATGAAACAAATTATGTATGTATATTTTATATTCTTTCGAAATTTATTGGGTTCATTATGATGACGAGCAAAAAGACGTCGCTTTCAATACGAACCACAATTCAATTTCTACAAAAGTTTTAAGGATAATAAATGCACTAAAAATTGAATTCATACTTAAAAACTTGCAAAATTAAAAATTAAAGCTTCAAAATATAAGTTACTTTGTTGTTGTCCTAAGTTCTTTAGGGTCATTCCAGAATGCCTCTTATTGGTAATAACTATTATACTGCTTATGTCTCACATAGATAGATTTTCTTTCATTATCACATAGATTGAAAATATAATTAATATAGTTATAAATATAAATTTTACTTAAATTTTTTTAAATATATTCATACATTAAATAATGATTTAAATATAAATAATCTATAGTTGTTGATAACAAGACATATTAAATATGAACGTATAAGAAAATTAAGAAATTAACTATACTCTCAACAGATAAATTTGCCTATAATTTGAGACAAATGAAAAAAATGAAAAAAGGTCTTTCTTTATAGGACATATGAAGTATTTCAACAAAACCCACCTTTCTAAAACTTCACATACCATAAAAATTAGTTAAACAATTACTCAAATAATTCAAATTTTATTGGTTTTGTCATTTTGTTGTGACATTGTGAAGGTTCCTTGACCTTAGCAATGTCCTAAATAAACATCCCATCCCAACAAGAATATTAAAATTAGGGCCATGAAAAGATACACAATATCCCCATCCTTCATTATCAACTCCTCAGCTTTATCTTTATAAATAAACATTGTATGAGCTGTTTTCTCAAGTCAACCTTGGATGCATTGCTTAGCTGTAGTTTTTTGTTTTCAATCAAGTCCCAAACATATTTTTTTTGCCCTAATCTAAAATTTCATAATCCCTCCGTCGGCCGTCCCATAAAGGTAAACTTGATTTTCTTTTTCATCTGTCTCAAATTATAAATCGCTTCCATTATTGAAAGTATATATATTTTTCAATTTTCCAATATGTCCCTCTTCATTGTTATGAACAAATATAAACTATTTTATTTTAATCATTATTTAATGTAGGAATATATTAGAAAAATGTAAGAAAAAATTTATATTTTTAACTATATTAATTACATTTTCTTAATCTGTGTGTAATAAAAATAAGTCTATATTTATGGGACGAATGCAGTATTAAAAAAACGTCAAATAGATTTATGGACTATGAGCTGGATTTAATTAAAAAATGATGAATAATCCTTCTCAAGAACTTAATGATACTGGAAGGCGTGGACCCTACTTTATCAGCAGCCATATAATACAGAGGATCAAAATAATATACGCACAATAAATGGAGATTACATAAAAAAAGGTTCGTGGGGCATTAGAGAAGAAGAAGTTATATCGTCTTGTGTCGGTCCATGTTGTTGTTTAGCAATGAGAGGTTGTACAAAATATAAGGTCCAGAAATTCAGATAGGAGAGAACCTTTCGAGAAGATGACTGCCCCTTCTCCATCTGCCTTAATTGTATGAGGGCCTATATAAAAATTTATCCATCGATAAAAATAGAATCGCTCATCCACTCATCGCGCTTTTAGCAAATAGATGTAACGCCGACTTTTATACATGTACGCCTCTTCTTTCCATACTTCCTCGTGGTCTTTTTCAACGAAAAATGCAGATTTGGATGTTAGTATGGAAAACTTGATCTTGCGACCATGAATCAAATACGTGAAAATTTTGAGAATTATTTTTTATTATGCATTTGGATGTTAATATGGAAAACTCAAACTAGCATGTATATGATCGTTTATGACTATCTCTATGAATTAAGCCACATAGATATAAGAAAATGAATGACGTCTAATAAATATTCTTTCAAAAAAGCAAACTCTATATTAAGTCTCTATTTGGTCTCCATTTTTCAAAATTCATTTTTTTGCTCAAACTCATTTTTTTTCTTAAATTCATTTTTAATTACACATCTTGTGAGACTCTAACTTTTTATCACCCTTTTAAACACATATTTCATTTTTTTTTTTTATCAAAATATACTAAAAATATGATTTCGAGATAAACTAAACAGGGATAGTAAGGGGCTAAATAGCACGATACAACTGATAAGTGTATTTTATACACTTATTTGAGGTTCTAGAATATCGATATTTGGTAGTTATTTTGACAAAATATATCCTAAATTGTTGTATTTTATGTTATATAGGTAAAACTCAATGGTTGAACGAATAATCAAAAGAAAAAAGCGAAAATTGGTGAAAATGACAAAATCCAAAATTTGAGTACCAAATTGCAAATATTCAATATTTGATTCAGATCACAAGATGATACTTAAAAGATTTTTAGGAGACAATTGGATGGAATTAAAATTTAAAAATAAATGTAATATGATTTAAATATTATCAAAATCAATCTCCAACCATACAAATTACATCCCAGATTTTTAGTCGAAAATTGAGACCCATTTTTGGCACAGTAAACGTCTGAGTTGGGAAAATTCCATCTCTATCAAAGTTTTATTCCTTTGAGTTATCTTTCCAAATTACTTTGAATCGCTTCAATCGGATATCTAGAGAAAAGTTATGATCAAAATATTGACTGACGTGTACAGATAAAAAATTCGCGCACGAAGACAGCTTTCCTTATTCGATTGAAATTCTTTTGGAAGTTATTTTGGACGTTATTTTCAACCAATTTTTGACTCCTACAAATACATAACAACATAATACATATTGGAGACCTTTCATATCATACTCAAATATTCATAAATTATTATTATCAAATGAGGAAAATTCATAGTTTTTATGAGATAATTGAATGGGACTTTAAAGAATTTAATCAAGTGAAAATTTAAACTTAATTTTTGGGCAAAGAAAAAAATGCGCAAGTGAAGATTCATTAAGAAACCATTTAAGAGATTCAAGATTTCAAGATTCATCTTCATTTTATCAAAAAATTGGGTTATATCTTTCACTTAAATATGATTTTTTTATAATTTCAATATGTTAGGCTAATATTATACATTGTTAGGATGAGATGAACATTTGTTATGATATTTTTAGTTTTTAATTAATTATTTTGACTTCAATTTGATTTGATTTGTGAATGTTTATTATTGTTTTTATCGTTCTTTTCAATTGCTTGATCACCAATTGAATTGTTAGTGAATTTTATTGTTATCGAGAAAGGCAATAGGGTTTAAGCAAAATATAATAATCATTGTAAGGTTCAATAAATGATGGAGATATGCATCTATACTTTATATGGTTTCAATAGGTATTCTAGCACTTGTTAATATATTTATCATGTTTGCACCTTTCATCGAGAGATAGAAGGGTCACATGAGGGTTCAGATTTGATCGCTATCGAGATATGTTTTCAATTAAATTAGGAACATTGACTAACATGAATGATTTCAAATTGTTACACTAATAATTGAATAATAAGGGGGATTTAATATTTTAGCAATGCATCTCATATATCTGAAAAACATATCTACTTACTTTCATTAGTTTAATTGATAATTTAAGTATTAATATAGAAAAAATCACTAAATTTGTTTGTTATTCGATTAAAGTTGCAATTAATTTTAACTCGGTCAAACACATAGTTCTCGTGAGTTCGACACTCTATACACTCTACACACTACTATATTAATTGACCACGATCTCGTGCACTTGCTGGTTTTCAAACGATCAACTACAATACTTGTAAAATCAAATTATCTTTCCAAACATCGACGACTAATGAAACTTTCTAAGATCATATAGTTAACAAAAACGTTTAAAATAATTTGTAATTACAATTTTTTGAGGGTTGGGGGGTCTCAAAATCATTTTTTATTTAAAAGTAAACGCAAGCGTGCAACCATAATTGTGAATATTTATTTTGGATGGTACCATACGAGAGAAGATTGTGAAGGAGATGAGATTGAGTAACACATAATACAGGGTGTCGCTATAAATCTTTGGCCTTTAGAGCCAGAGCAAGAGCCAGCCAATCAACAAGTCAATTTTTCTCTACATCAATTCCGTACTAGTAGAAAGCAAAAGGACGATGAGCCTTTATCCTCTTACCGTCCACCCTTGGTCTACCAATCGTGGATCCTATCAACCACGGCCATGTATAATTTTGTGATTGGTTGCTCTACTTGATTTGTTTTTAAATTAATTTCGATTCAGTTCGAAATATTTATGAGAATTGAGTTTGAATAAATAAATTAGTACACCGACGAGTAGACTGGTTAATCATATTTAGGGTCTGTTTGGTATAGCTTAAAATTCGATTAAAATTGAAAATATGGCCGTTATTGGGTCCCACCCGTCTAATAAAAGTCAACAATAACGGCTATATTTTCAATTTTAATCTGATTTTAATCTCTACCAAACACCCTCTTAGTGAGACTAATTGATAAGGTCCCAAAGAACATAAACATTATCTCCCCGAAAGTTCAAAAATAAGAAAACGAGTATCCTTCAGGGTGTGCTTGATAGAGAGCCAATTCCATTTTCCCACTTTTCCTTCATTTGATATGTTTTTTTTTCTAGGCAAATGGTTTTTCCACTTGAGGCCACACGGTCACATTTTCTTGAAATCATTTTCCCACCACTTAGATGGGAAAATGATTTTCCAGTTACATTTTTTTTGCTCCCCGAAAATAAGAAAACGAGTATCCTAAAGTTATTAACTCAGAATTATCACTCAAGATCAAAACTTCAAGAGATAAAAATTAATTCAACTGGTTGGTGCAATCTTATACGAGTGGTGATGATACAACTTTGTGCTTTAATCAAGTCATATGGAGGGACAACAATCGACGGCTCCAATTGGGACACGTGGCACATTATGATGAAAATGGTGTTTCATCAGTAAAGTCGGACCTCCACAAGTTTTAGCTTGTTAATTTCAACCTACTAACTTGATAACTTTGCACCATTAGTCCCACACTATTGTTAGTTGTTTACATCCTGAATCCTGCAAAGGTTCCATGTGGATGGCAACGTGACAGCAAAAGTCACGTAAGCTTCCAGCCAAAGAACATGTGGCAAATTCCCACATTCTTCATCATGCCAGGCGAAGGCCATCTCCCTTTGCCTTTGCAGTACGTCGATCTTCGCACAACACCGCCTCATAAAAACAATTATTGGTTGAATGCATTTTGCAAAGGATAATTTTCCATGTACATAATCCATGTACATAATGGATTACATAGGTCCATGTAGAAGAAATTTGGCCGTAGATGTGAGTGTGGAAAAATCAAAAATTGTAGACTGCTGATGGATGCGCGCCTCCAGCCCAATAATTTTTTTAGTTGAAAAAAAAATATATGTAAATTTTTTTTTCTAGTGTAATTTTTTATTTTTTTACGTATTAGCCCGGCCTGTAATTCGGTCATGAATCCGTTCCTGACGCCTAATGCTTTGCTTCACAAGAACTCTTCCTCTATAAATAGAGATACGATACATGTACGCAATTCCTTAAACTCTAGAAAAATTTCTGCTCGCTCCTCTCTCCCATACCTAAATCTCGTATTACTTTGTTAACTTGATCATCGGAGTGCTAACGGTTGCCAACACTTTTCTCTGCTTTGTAATCTTGATGATGAATGCTCTCTGAGTGTGTAGGTAACATATGGATACTTGGATATGGAAATTTGTTGATAACAAAAGTCAAAAAGTATCATTTGAATACGCTCTGCAAAAGTAAAGAAGAAGAAAAAAAGTAAAAGCGAAAGTACTTTTTCTATTTGTATACCTTTTTAGACGTTGGGGGAAGGCGCAGGTTTTAATACTTCAATGTGACATAAAATTTCTCGGTCTGGATGCTGCCACGACATATAGAAGCTAAATTATGTTAATTAAAGTTGAAAAGTTGCTTTGTAAATTTGTACTGTCGCTACCTATTTCAAAAGTAAAATAAACACAACGTTACTGCGGTTTATCGGTCTACGTCTTGAAGGGTCAAGACGTAGCCTCCAGGATTATTGTCGAAGGTGATCCACCTGGGTATCAAAAAATAAAATAAACACAACTTTAGGGCAACTTTTACATTGGTCCGTTAATTTGAACACTTGGTCAATTTTATTTTTTTTTGGAAAATGAGGTGATAACATTGAGCAAATAATTTGTTGAATCCTATAAATAGATTTTAGTTGTTCCAATATTTACAAAGCATGATGGCAGTAAAAAATCTTAATTCAAAATCAATTATAAATTGAACCTGAAGTGACCCCATTTACCATGAAAAGTAGAAATTAGAAGGTAGAACGAGTTCTACTTCAAATTACGAAACAAGGAGACACCGAAATGCTTTATTTCTGATTTTCGAGTTAAAGCCTAAGGATAACGTAGAGGTACACTCGAAACAAAAAGTAAGCATGATGGATTGGACTTGAAGTAGATTCTTGATCTTGATTACGTGTGATATACGGTTTATTACATTAGAATCATGGACAATAGTTGCAAAATTTACATTTTCCAGTCACAATAAAATTCAACCTTTTAATTTAACATCAAATATTACGTGTTAGTCGGCAACAATTCAAGAATTGCTGTCGATGTTCGTTCTGCAATCTCCTATATTCAAAACAATTCAAGAATTGCTGTATGGTTGAATTTAGGTTAGAAAGAGATTTGATTAGGGTAGAATTTTAGGTTTTAATAACATAAAGATGACCTCCAAGTACATCCTCTAAAAGTCTTAAATTTGACATAGAACTTGTTAGCTTATGTGAAAAAAAAAAAGGTATTTAATTTTTAAATATCATGGAATATATCGAGTATCTTCCATGCAGTATTGACATGATAATTAATGCAGATGGTGATGTTGAACGAAGTAAAATAACAATCATCCAAAAGTAACACGTGGTCACAAGGTTTTACATAGACAAACGCCTCATGAATTCATAGGTAAATTTGTTCAACAAAGAGAAAAGTATTACAAAAAAAAAATTCCGAGTTGACCTTTCGAGACTTTCAACTTACATCACAGAAATTAATTAAAAGAGAACGATCAATTGGGACATGAAAGCTAGATTTGACAACCATGTTCTATTGATAATGACCATATAAGTAAGCATATGCCGCGATATAATAGGATTTAAGATGGCAAATAAAAATCAATTAAGAAGATAATCGATTAATGACTTGAAATCAATGACATAATCTATATGTCTTTGAACACATGGAAGTCCCCACCTTTTGTTTCCAAATTCATTTAATCTTAAGCTCTCTTACAACTAAGAAAGACAACTAAGTGATGAGATACCTCAATTAATGGAATAATACTTTATGTCTACTTCTTACTATATGTCACTAAGTTGGATTAAGACACAAAGTTTCACGTTCGATTCACGTTAATGCTTACTTATAAAGAAAAATGAGTAAGTCGACTCTTTAATGATTTCAAACAAGACATAAAGTTGAGAGCGACGACCTCCGTAAAAAGTCAAATTATTGACTATTACCAAGTACCAAAGTAGTCACTTTAAAAGTATTCTTTCCGCCTTTAGACTTATATTTAGTGGTACAAAACCTAGCTTCTTGGAGTAGAGCCGATTAGGAAGGGTGGAGAGTATTAGTTAGCTAGAAAACTATAGATGAACTCGATTGAAGAAGAAATATCATTTAGTTATTGAGATTCTATCTTAATATGTCGAACTTAATTTAGAAAAAATCACAAACTTACACCTCTTGACATTGTGTTATATTGAAAAGTTGAAATTACGTAAGTTTAAACTTACAGCTATTTAACGTCATAATACTCTACTTTTTATACAAGATGAAGTAATTACTTATTTACACATGAATATTGAACAAATATACTGACTATTCATTGAATCATTACTATTACTCTTGGTTTTATTACTAATTCATGATGGACATTTTATTTTAATACATAACTCTAAGCTCTCTATTTAGGATTTGTGAATTTATCCGAGTGATTCACAAATGACGAAAATTCTTCTTTGAGAAGGAATCAAATTGATTTACTTTCTCCCCAACCGAGGTGATAGATCACGTTGTGGCTGATGTGATTAATAGCCAAAAGGCAAAAGGGGGACTCCTTTGTGGCTTGCGGACTCTGAAAAGTTTGAATAAAAAAGAAATTTTGAAAGCGAAGGAAAGGGCTTGAGCTACTAACCCCATTCTTGTCTTGTGAGCCAGACTTCTTTCTTTGAAACGCCTTTTTGGATATTCCTCAATATCGTAGTCATTCATGAGAAGCAGATGATTAATTCTTAATTAAAATCTAAATCAATATGGTTAATAGTTCTTGAAACTAAAATTATAAATTGGAAACACACCACATTGCTCGTGGGGAACATTGACATTGAATGAATTTGATTAGGGGTCCATTTGAGAGGACCTCAACACTTCCAATTATGTTGAACCAGGACACTATTAGGAAACATAATCACATGGATATCTTAACGAGTGTTATTTACTAAATAATATCTAAAAAAAAAACTTAATTATCTTCTGTCTTATCAAGCAATAAGTATAATGATGACACGAGCCATGAGGTTTACTACACCATAATTACCATATATGGAAACTTAAAATCTCGAAAACAATGATTACTTTAATAGATTCTTACTCGACTAGTCACCATACAATCATAATCACACTTTGAAATGTTTTAAAAAATATTAGCCTCCGTTTGACACCCATTAATTTCTCATTCTTATTCTCATTATTCATTTCAACCACACATTCTCCAAATAAAATAATATTACACACAAATCAAAAACTTTTCATCACTTTTTCACCATACATTCTCACATCAATCACTATTTCAATTTTTTTTTCTTCAAAATGGGTTTCAAACAGGGGCTTAGTTTCACTTCTAGATAATATAAATAAATGGGATTAAATAGTTAAAAGAATATAATAGAAGGGTTTCTGTTTTTGCTCCTACTTCTTGTCGAAGAATTTCTTGACAAAATTACCTTATGTCATTTTCGGTAAAAGTTCTTCTATTCAGACAAAATAATTTTTTAAAAAAACTATCTAAATATATTCGAAAACAACCTCTTAATTTTACAAGTCTGGTCAAACGAGCCTGAAATGAGCTTTATAATGATATTGGAACAATGTAATAAAGTTTAAAACCTAATTTTTTTTATATTTTATTATTAATAACCATTATCTAAAGCCTAAAGGTTGTAAAGCCTTAAACTCAATCGATTACGAAATGTTTTGTCGTTGAATTGCTCCTTTTGTCCCCCTACTTTGAATAATTACATTCATACTTTTTGCTTTGTGGTGGAAAAATGATAGCCCTTTTTTAAGTTTTGGGTAAGAGGTTATGGACCCTAAAGCAACTGTTTAAGATTCTAGTAGGAGGGTTCCTTCAGCTGAGTCTTGTCAATCAGTGCATCTCTAAAATATTTGTCAACTTCTCATTGGTTGGTAATAACATTTTATTATTGGCCTGAGATTATAAAATAAAAATTGTACTCTAAGTTATAAAAAATAATAATAATTATTATTTTTTTAAAGATTGAAAACATGTTTGGAGATGAAGTTCTCTACTTAGAGCCTGTTTGGTTAGGATTCTCATTTTTCCAGTTCTACAGTAAATTAATTCTCATTTTTCAACCACACATTCTTCAATAAAATAATATTTTACATCACATCAATACTTTTTTCTTCTTTTTCAACCACACATTTCCCATCATATCACTATTCAAAATCAATTCTTCCTCAAAAAAATCTTACACATTTCCTATCATATCATTATTTAAAATCAATTCTTACTCCAAAAAATCTAAACCAAACAAGCTCTTAAAAAGTTTACTAATTCATTTTTTTTTTCATTTAAATTTTTTATTCACGAAGTACTAATTTTTATCTTTTTTTAGTTTAATTTTTTACAATAAATTTTGTAACACAATACATTACATTTTTGTAAAATTGTGTTGTGAACATTTCACCGTCGTAGTCCCCATAATTTGTAACACAAGTGTAAGTGTGTTTGGTAGGGATTAAAATTGAAAAACTAACTGTTATTGTTGACTTTTATTAGATATGTGGGATTCAATAACGACCATTTTTTCAATTTTAATTGACTTTTTAGCTCTACCAAACAGGCCCACAGTTGCAAACATTTTCCTGCTTATTTTCAAATTCAACGCCACCATTACTATCAGATCACTGTCGTCAACCACATCCAAACAACACCATGCCCCCCTCCCCCCACCCATTGCAATCACACTGTAACATTTCGTGTTACATCACTGCCACGACCACCATTGACCATCTTAACCATCGATGGCCACCACCACCGCCACCTATCCCAAATCCCATCTCATGCTTGTCGATCACCACCTCCTCCTTGTACCACCCATACCTAATTAGTAAAGATATACAAAAGCAAAACCATAAACATAACTTTTGAAAAAAAACAAATCTTAAAGAATGGAAAACTTTTGTTCACTAATTGAAAAAACAAACTTGTTTCGTGGCGAAACATATACGTTTTTAGATCTAAACATGATAAAGATGGCGTTGATGGAGAAGACAACGATGGAGGAGCTAGTGTTTTGATTCTTGTCTCAGTGACTATGGTGGTAAACATGGAGAGGATTGGTTTAAATATTTGTGTCGTGAAGATGGTTCAGGGATGAGGAGAGAGGAGAGGGGGTGGGTGAGTGGTGGTGGAAGTATGGCTGTATGGGGGAGAAAAAAGGGGATGGGTTTGCCGTGGGGAGTAGAGGTGGTCGGTGGTGATGTAATTAGGTTTTATGGATAGTAGAAAATAAATTTAAATTTAGAGAATTTTTTTTTAAAAAACGCTCCAATAATACCACTATTTGGCTCTTCATTTTGCTTTTTTCGGAAAAAAAATGATTTCTTCTCATCTTTTATTCAACACATTTTTATCTTTTATTTTTATATATCAATTTGATCAATTAATTTAAATATAAATTGAATAATTTAAATAGTAGAGTATCGAAATCAATAAGTTATTAATATTTAATTATTAAAGAATTACTCTTGCTGATTTTAACATTCTCTTATCCATATTATTTCTCTATATGAGTATCATTTTAATTAGCTAAAAAATTACTTTTTAAAAAATGTGAGGTGAGAAATGGTAGGTAGTACTCATGGATAGTACAAAATGTGTGGTTGAAAGTAATATTTGACTTTGAAAATGAATTTTTTTTTTAGCAAAAATAAAATAAAATGAAAATGAATGCCAGCTATTTTTGTGGTGTTCTGCGAACAAAAAGTATTACTGGTCCAACCAGGAATATGTTAGCCAACTTTAAAAGAAGGCAGAGCTATTAGTGGGCCACTTTCGCAGCCCGTAGAATAATTAGACAGCCATAGCAAAATTTTGGGCCCAGTTGTCATTTTCATTTTCTCTCTTTCTTTTGGAAGAAACCAATTGTCACGTTTTTATAGAAACTTTTTAACATTATAGTGATACTGAAATGATCACATAAAATTTGGGCCTAGACAATTTATGGTCCTAATTCTTAGGGCAAATTAGGCCAGATATCCAAAAAAGTTAACTGATTTGATTAAGGGAAAAATTCATGTATCATGTATTTACTTTACCAAAATCAAAAATCATGTCTCTAAGTTTAAAGTTGCAAAAATCAGGTTTTTTTTTAATTAATTAATTATATTTCACAATTATTGTATTAAATTAAATATTTAATTGTAATATAATATAATTGACCCACCCCCCCCCCCCCCCCCCCCCCCCCCCCC